>BGPR01031985.1:0-17731 GCA_013235015.1 Araneus ventricosus | reverse complement strand
GCAAATCAAGTAAATCTACAATGCATTAAAAACCATCTTCCTAAAAGCAGAATAATATATCGCTCTGAAGATATTCATTTTTTCCTGGCCGCCTTTAATCATTTTAAAATCCTACTTTCGTTATCTTATCAAAATACTTATTTCTCTATTCGAAAAATTTATGATATATAGTTACATAAGTAACCAGAATTAAAGAACTCTCAAATGAAATATGAAACGCCAAATAAAATTCGAAATTAATAATAAAGTTGAGTAGTGAAAAAGTTACAAAGTATTTTATGCATTCTTCCAATAAATCCTCACGCATTAAATCTTAAATCATATATATCTTTAAAACGACAAATTTTAACCGGAAATGAACTTTATGCCTGGCTGTTATTTTGTTATTTCAAAACTTCTGGAAAATTGAAGTGTTGTGAAAATTTTTAAGTTGGACAATTTATAAAGGTAAAGGTTTACTGTCGTAAGAATAGCATTCCATCATTAATTCACTTCGAAACATCATCATAATAAATATCCTAAATAAATAAAAATAAAAAAAATATTCAAATACATTTTTGCTTATATTAATCGACACTCAGCTGCTCTTTGAAGCGTTTTTTAAAAATTCTGTGAGCTATCTATTATCACCTTCAACGTTTTAAATTTAAGGAAGCATCTCATTTCAATTTCATGGCATTTCTGAAACCGATTCAAACTTTTAAATTTCCCTTTCAAATTTCGACAAGCTGCTTACATACTTGATAACTGAAATTTAATGCATTTAGTTGTATGTGGTTTTAGGAGTTTTTTAACTGGAGGGACCTGTTAGTAAACATTACGAAGGTAATACGGTAAAGTGAATTGACTAAAATGTTGATCCATTTCACGCAATTTAATTGTAAACGGATAAATTTCAGAAAAAAGTTTTTCAAAACACATTTTTATTTGCATACTAAAAAGCAGAAATTTTTATTTTAATTATTTTATTCTAATTAGTCTTTAATTGGTTATTATGGATATTATGGAAATCTTAAGATCAAGTTTTTCTCAAATTCACTAAGAGGTGGCGTCACTTGTATGAAATAAAAATGTTTTTCATTATCCATAAACATGCTTCGAAATTATTATAATAGAGTACTGTCATCTACAACACACAAGTGAGCACATTTTTAAAGCTACAGCATATCAGAATATCATGAGTGGGCAATCGATTGTGAAATTCCATCTTTAAAAACAGGAAATAATCTAATTAACCTTCCAGCAGGCGCGCGTATGCAGGAGATACTTATATTCTGCATCGTATTACGTACTTATATTGTTCTTTTATAAATTTAACTGCAGTTGTGATTTATATAATATTTATTTAGTATAAAGCTAATAAATACAGTTTACATAAATAAGTTGCATTTATTTTTTTTAAACAACACGACATAAATATGTAATACGATGCACGATATAAGTATCTTTTGTATACGAGTGCCCGCTGGAAGGTTAAATAAAAGTGTTTAAAGATGTTAGTAATTCTTTTTTGATGTTAGTATGAATGGTTGTTGGTTCAAAATTAATTCATTTTCAGATAAATAGTACGCTTTCAGATATAATTAAAAATATAATTAAAATATTAATTTACGTGATGTTAAAATCACATTAAAAACGTAGCCATTGTTTTCTCGAATTCTAAGCCTTGCAAAATTTTCTCTGCTGTTACATACATTTATCACCTAAAAAGATTTGTAATGAAATAAAAAATTAAATGGGAGGGGACACTTGTGTTAAATTTCGCGAACATAAATTCATTAGATTAATCACACGTTTCCAGAAGTTATCAATCAGTAAAAAAGTTAAGCAAACTTACATTATACGTAAAAAATGTAAACGAGGTTTAGTAATAATAAACCAAGAACCAACAGTAAAGGAAATTTGGGAGTAAAAGACCTCATTTTCGAGAGTAAAATTTTTATTAAAATCTATATTATATTAATTTTTTTTGTAATAGCTATATCTTTACTCAGATGAAAGTTTTGTAGAACACGAAGGGGCTTTATCAAAAAATAAATGTCAGTTCCTACTAAGAAAACTAATAACTAACACACTGTTATATTTTGAAAGTTACTGATTTTGAAAAAAGAGAAATACAAAAATACTATATGCATTGAAGAATAACTTGTCAAGAACCCGACTTCGACTCCTAATGCGCTTCGTATGAGAACAATCTCATTGTAGAGGATAATCATTGAGCACGCATCCACCCAGACTGACGCACACTTCCGGCTACTTATGACTTTTCTTTTTTTACTACGTATTTTTTTCTTTTTCATATTGTTTCATTTTCCATGTTCTTCTTATGTTTGTTCTCGTCCAGTGTATGTTTAATTTTTTTCATTATTATTTGTTTGGTCCCTGTTATATGCATTTTTCTTCCTAAAAATAAAATTCACCTCCATCTATCCGAACCAGAAAGGAGCCAAATGGCTCTAAACACTGGGATGCATGTGGTGTAATGTAATGTATATGCACTGAAGAAAGGCATAAGAGTTTTGAGTGAGTCTTCAATCGTATCAGGAAATATGGTAGTTTCCTGAAATCTAGCGTTACTAATTCTAGATAAAGCTAAGGGGTATAAATCTTCAGAGATTCTTCTGAAGATATGCTATAAAAATGATTTGGGAAAATTGTCAAGTGTCCTCCTCGTCATCGGACCGCGGTTCAAGATTACGAGGTCGGTCCCAAATAACTCTCGTGTTGCTTCAAAATGAGTCGTTAATTAAACGAAATTAAACTTAGGAAAATCGAATTTGCTTGACAGTCATGTAGGAGGCGCCTTCTAATTTTCAAAATCAGGAGAATCTTGGATAATTCATTAGCTTAATTAAAGATTCGCTGATATTATATTGAAAACTGTTAGAAATGAGAAAATTAACAAATTTGCAGATTTAATATTTTTCTATTATAAATATAAAAAAATCGCACTTTATTATCAACAATATAAAAATTCTGTGTTAATTCTTCATTGTGCGTCAAAAGTTTAGCTTTTTAAAAACTTTTAACGTAGCACTACGTTCCTCCCATTGGAGTCTCAGGAAGGAATTTGATTGATACGCCAAAACGCCACAAAAAACGTTGTATGGGAGATCCTCTTTATCTTGGTAACTACATATGTTAAAAACATAATAAATGTCTTATTTTAGAGATACAGGGTAACAACAGAAATTACAAAAAAATGAAAATCGGAATCGACTACTGAGCCGCAAAGTTGGGAAAGAATACTAATGAATTGGTGACACTATCCTCTATATCTCTGTAACTACATATGTTAAAAACAATTAATTTACAATTAATGGTCAGTTGCGTTGTTTGCTACATTTATCCGGGAGTAGATGCATCCCATTTCAAAGTGATTTTATTCAGCGCACTTATAAAATATTCAGAGACAAGTTTGCTGATCGATGAAGAGTTTCATATAGATAAAGATGTTCCAATTATTGTCATGGGTGACTGTAATGTAGATGTCAAAAGGAATGAGAAAGCATTCGGTTTCATGAAGAAGCATTTTGATTTGAACAAGGTGCCAACAAATTATCCTAGTATTGGGAATTCATATATTGATTCAACTTTTACAAGAGACCCGAATTATTAAATTATGTATGTTATTTTTCATATCATTGACCAATCCGACACAGAATTGTAACATATCCACGCACTATTGAAGAATTCAAAACAAAAAATTGACATTTTAATATATTTTATTAAGAAATAAAACAATCTTCATTATACCTTTCGTTTCATTTTATTTCTGCAATTTTTCATACATTAGCATTTCAGGGAAACAACAGAGAAGTCAGAGTAACTTCGAGAAACAAAGGAAAATCACCAGTAACTTCGAGAAACAAGAGTATCGCGAGTAACTTCGAGAAACAAAAGAGTATCGCGAGTAACAAAGAGAACCCCAGAAGCTTCGATAAACAAAAGATAACAACCTTTAACATCAGCGGCTGTTTGATAAAGACAGCCTCCCGTCATTTTTTATTTAACATGCTTTGTTTCTTAATGGTAAAGATGGAAAATTTTAATCGATTTTTTCCTTCGCTTTTTGATATGCACTTATGGCAGTGCTCTATTTTAAAATTTTAAATAAACGATCAATTTAGATTAATTTTCATTTTATAGTAGTGTCGCCCCCTGGTAGAAACTTTCCGAAGAAATTGATTGCTGGATTCAATAGTTCTTATAATAATGAATTGTAAATAAAAGACTGAATAGCAGAATAAAATTACGTAGAGAAAGAAATTCTACTTTTTAGCACACTAATAAAAGTGTTTTCTTAAGATTTGTTTAAAAAAAAAGAATTTATGAATTAAAAACTATTTTGCTAAATATATGAATCTGTGATCGAATTCAAAATTCAACGATCTAGCTTTACTCGAGATTTATACTTGTTTCAATATTTGCGCGGCAATCTTAGTTGGAATATCGTAGCTTTCATGGTCTAAATGAGGTGCCTCGAACGTTGAAACTGTTCAATAATCCTTTGTGATTACTAGAGCTTCAAACGGATTTTACCATATTTCAAAAAATCGTCGAAATTTACAAAGTACTCTGTCTCTGGGTGAAGAACGAAATCTAGTCTTTCACATCAGATATGAAGCTTAAATCATTTGCGGTAAAGAGAAAAATAATTTCTGCAAAATGAATCCTTAGAAAATATTTATATTGATGTAAAAGGAAAATTAAAGGGCAAAAATGATTTATACCAGTGAACAAAATGGTAGTAGCCCTTATCTTTTGTTGTATTGTTTTATAAAAAAATTAAATTAATTGAAAGAAAATAAACTATATTGATATAAATTCAAAATTGAACGGATCATGAACCTGTTTTATACAATAAATCTAATTATTCTATTATTAGATTTTAAATGTTTCGGTGGTTAGTGAAAAATTTTCAATAAAACATGAATTTGCTTATTAATTGCAAATAACCATAATAATATATTATTAGCATTGATTAAATATGTTTTATGGTTACAATGAGATATCTCTTTTTAATTTTTTAAAAAGGCATCTCTGAAACTTGCAAATATTTAATAAAATATTCATAATTTGTTTTTTTATCGATATGTTAGTAGTTTGAATTAGAAGAAACAAATTTCACTCCATAAGGCAATATTTTACTCGAAATACATTTACCATTAATTTAATTAGAAATACATTTTCTTATGTTAAATTTCAAAATTGTTTTCTAAAAAATATATCATTTATTCTTTCTCATACTTTTTCAATTATGATGAAAAGGAACTCATTTCTTTTTCAAACAAACTGATTTTATTTTTCTTGAAAAATTTTAAGACAATACTTTATATTTAAATGATTTTTATGTGTAATTTCTATCTTATGAGCATACCATAGTTTTACATGAAGCATATATTTTTTATTTCTGTGAAGGAATGCTATGTTGACATCTGCTGCTCATAAGTAATAAGGAATTTTATTAGTAAATATTCCCTTTAAGTTTCCAAAAAGCTGGAACTTCTTTTTAGTGAAACTGGCTTTTGCTAAACATTTGACACATGAATTTCAGCAAAATTTAATCTTGTTCGTAAAATATCAACATATAAAAAAACAGTTGCAATCGTCTTTAAGAGTTTTGGATTCAGTAATGTTTACAATTAATTTATCCTACAGAATATTTTTGTGTATTTAACACTTAAAAAAAGACGAAAATACTGTAAGTTATAAGCATTTGAAATGTATTTTATTTATTTAAAACCATCATTATTTCATATCATTCAATTATTCTGAACAAAAAATACAAAATTTTGTATCATTTCGAATAATTCCATAATTAACAAAGGGAGTTATTGTATTTTCTTTATAACCCAAAAAGCTGAAATTTTTCTTAAAAAAATATAGCTGTTTTCTTACTGTTGGTACAGGTACTGTTCCAGTAGAATTTTGTCCTTGAATTCGAGATGGTACAAATGCTTTATCACTAAAACTTCAGAGTGGTTGAGTTAGCTTTTGTAGAGCAAAAGTCAAATTAGTCTACAATGCCAATGCCAAACATACGGTGCCTTTATGATTTCAATTCACCGTAGAACTAATATGCCTATTTTTTAAAGTTTTTAATAAAGGCCGTATTATTCTGTACTTAATTTTTTCCTTGTACAATAATTTTTTAACAATGCTGCACAATAAAGCATAATGGGAATGAGATCTTATTCTTACATGATATAGAAAAAGTATTGAGAAGTACTGAAAGATAGTCTTTTTTTCGATGTTATTATCGTTGTTGACTGGAATATCAAAGAAGTATTTATCAATTAGTGTGAGAATATTTTGTAGACCAGAATAGATAATTTTCAGTTTGAATTGCAATATCAAAACCGGTTATAAATTTAGATCAGCATATAAGATATTTCAATTTGAATTTTTAAAGTTGATCATTTCATGCCATGTAGGATATTGAAGGCTTTAGAATAATATATACTTAAATTATTACTATGAACATCTCTAAACATTAGTTATTCGACTAATCTGCTTGTGATAAACGCAGTATGTATCATTTAGGGAAACTCCAAGGAGAACAAGCCTCCGTCTTGCTTTTAAGAATATTTTTTTATCTTTCACAGACGAAAGATGTGTGATGTAAATTTTAACAGTTTTTTTGTGTCAAAATATTATTGAGTCAAACGTAACTTATAAAATGCAGGTTTTTTGAAAGCACTCTGCGTTCTACGGCGGTAGGCAGTTTTATATTCCGAAATTCCCAGATGAGAATCACTATTAAGGAGAATTTTATAACAAAAAATTGGATAACGAATAAGCTTCACTTACTTTTAAACTAAAGGGTGTTTATTTTATTGTTTTGAAATAAAATAACATTATTAAATCAGAAACATTTTCTTTCTTTTGCATAAAGAACAAAAAATAAAATAAAAAAATACTGGAACAAACTTCAACACTATTGTTGAAACGGAATATAAAAATATTAAAAGAAAATCGCTGTTGTAGAATTATTTTGCTAACACTGATAAAAATTATATTTGTACTTTTGATTATATTTGCGAATTATTCCAAAACATACTTCCTTATTGAAAATTTTCTTTATTTTGCATGAATTGGATGATGAGTGGAAAAGATCTTTTGTTCCTCTTTATTGAGGTTTTAGTTGAAGATCATATTTCTCTTTTTGAAAATTAAAAATTAAATAGGTGTGATTTTATTTATTAACGAAATTTATTATGTTAAATTTAATTTCTATACTACTGGCCTAATTTTAATTAGTATTTACAATTGCCATGCAAATAAAATGACAAAAAAACTCATTTTGAATAAATTATCTTTCAGTGCATTTTATTCAAGACATTCCCCGTAATGCTATGAAGTCAGGAACAGTGACCGTTAGACAGCTCTTCTCCCCTCTTAATAATAATGAGCTCGATTATTATACGCCGACTTCTCGTTCTCGTACTCGAGGCATTCTGTCCTGCAAGTAATTATTTAAATTATTATGGATTTATTCAGATGTGAGCGCAAAATGTAAAATACAAAAGGAGTCCTGTGTGTATTAAATTGTTCATTTTGAGAAATATCTTCAAATCCAAGAGCTCAACATTAAAACCTTTTCACCTAAATTCGTTTTTAGTACAGTTGGAAAACTGCAAAGACTGATTTAAATTACTACCGTTGTTAAGAATTAAATTTTTTATTTCAGTTTTCTTCAAAACAAATTTTTTTCAATAGTTGCTTTACGATTTTGCTTCGTTCAGTGGTTTCTTGTATTTAATCGCATTATATTTTCGTTTTTCGTATTCTTACTGAAAAGTGAAAAAATGTGAAATTTTGTACTTCTAAATTTCGTTAGAAAATTCTACTCGCTAATTAGTTTTGCTTAGAAAGAAGCAGCCACAAGAAAAGCTTTCTTACTGAAACCGTAGGTATTTCATCTAATAAAAGTATAATTTTGAAAAGAAGATAATAAAAAAGGATATTGGAAGAAAATAGACGACATTTTAAAAAATACGCATTAATAGAATAAATACTAATTAAGAGAACTCATTACTTATTGCTTTGCATATTCCAGTTGAGAATTCATTTCTATTTTTTTAATCGAAATAAAAGAGATTAGCAAAAATATTTGGGAAAGATTTTCGTTGCATGCATTATAATGAACTGAAAAAGAGTTTTTCTCCTGATAAAATAAATCTATGATACATGATTATATGAGCAATAAGATATAATATGTCAAATATAGTATTCAAGTATCATGAGTTTGCATTTCTGCGTTACAGTTATCTTTGAAAGTACTGTAAATCTATTATGTTTCTATTTGTTCCCGAAACCGATTTTAATTGAAAATATCAAATTGTTACTATTTTGCTGAGTTTTGTTTCAATAATTTTGAAGAACATCATTTTTAGTTGAAAATTAATAGTATTTCATTTACAAATGTATTTTATGATAACCTATGCTTCAGATAAACAACGATGCAACATTAAAATGAAGATGGTCTTTATTTGCATGATGAAAACACAGGTATACCATTTGCGGCCATTAACGACAATGCTGCCACCATAAAGTAACAAACTTTGTGTAGAATATTAACATATAATATTACTCTTCCCCCTCAGGTACAAATTAAGTCTGTCTGGAGGTCGCATTGTCCTACCACTTCTTGTTTTATAAAACTGCGTAGGCGACCTTGTTGCTCTAGATTTTGACTGCGTTGTTGGAAAAGAGTGGGATAGGCCTGGAGATTTTGGCATATTATCTGGAATTCGGACAGGTGAGTAGTCTTTTGGGAGATCTGGCAGTTATTTCGTTTTATTTGCTACAATCTTCACTTTGGAATGAAAAGACTTCAGGCACCGGAATCTGGTAAGCAGGCGTCGCCATTTTGAATTTCGCAGCACAAGAAATTCTTTCTCCTTTTCCGCTCTGTAAGATTCGTTTTGATGGGAAATTATCCTTGTGTGGGCTTTTTCTTGGTTTTTCACCATGTTTTATGATCAATTATGCTTCAGGTAAATAACGATGTAATGTTAAAATGAAGACGAATTTATTTACATGATGAAGACATATGTATAACATTTCTGGTCATTAACCATAATGATGCCACCATAGAGTGATAGAATATTCCGCCATAGAACTTTATGAACAATATTTATATATAATATTACAAAATAAAACATATAAAATGGGGCTGCAAGAAAGTGATATTACCAAATACCAAAGACAGGGATATAGGGGAAGGTCACCGTAAACCTGCGCATTTTTCAGTGTACGGGGATAGAGAAGTAACTTTAATGAAAAGCAAGTCCTAGAATTTTTTGTAGTTTCTTTTTATCTTCAGAAAAATATAATAATCTTTTTCAGAAAAATACTTTAAAATAGAAAAATAGCATAAAGTGCGTCATTGGGCCAATAAAAGAAACTGGTCCACTAGATTGGGCCCTTGGTATCCCAAATGGGACCACCAATTGTTTTAAGCTTGATTAAAGCAAAAAATTATCCTCACTCTCAAATTCACACTAGCACATAATGCATGAACCGAAGAGTGACATTTTATATACTCTATCACTTCTTCCTCCCGTCCATTTAATCACAAGTGATATAAATATTTATCCTAATTTTTGATTCAACATTTGATAGCTCAAATGTCCTTTTATTTTTTTGCTTTGATTTGATTCAGTTCCAGTTTATGAGGACTACCGGCGGTGATTACTGCTTTCAGAGCTATTCCTGTAGATAATAGTCACACAGATTTAAATAGCCATTTTAGGCAGGCAATTACTTTTTGTTTCAATCTCGACAAATTTTGGAGAACACCAAAACAATTCCCTAAACTTCATTGTAACACTATTTTATTAAAATTATTATAGTAAATTGCACCCTAACAAATTTCCTATCTGAGGATATACCATAATTTCCTACTTAATTTAAAGCAGCGCAAGGGCTTTTGTTCAAATAATCATCATTATATAATAATTATTATATAATGATAATATTATATTATTTTCATATATTGATGATCAATTATATTATTATCATTACATAACTGATTATTAATTTCACAATGATAATCAATGATATGAAATTGATGATCCCTTATAAAATTTTTATATTTAGGTATCATCAATTAATTGTTTAAATGATGATATCTAAATTTAAATACTTGTTCTCTAACTGTAAACATGCGATTTAGCTTAAAAACTATTTCAAACCAGCCATTTACATTTATATTATAATTTGTCTATTCTATGGCATAAATATTAATAGAATTGAAGTTATGATACCGGTTGATTTTGCAGTAGCACATATAAGAAAGAATTCTTGCTTAAAATCATGGAAACATAATATTTACAGCTTATAACAACGTTTGACTAAAACTCAGCGTATTTGGGGCATAGCAACCACAATCGAATTTTACGCCGTAAACATCAGCAAACGAATGATCAAAATAAACCAATCTGTACTGTATTACAAACAAATTTTCCGCAGCGGAAATGTTTAGAGACGGCTTTATTCTGAAATTCAAAAAAAAGTAAAGAAGTATGATAGAAAGTAAACTGAGAAAGGGGAAAGTATGAGTACAATTTGATTATAGAATACATCATATGGCAAGCACAAAACTTCAAAAAAACTTTTGAAGCTCAAATGTTTTCATTGGATTTACGAAGGTTTGGTTTCGCATATGCTGTAAATAAGAAGGAATATTTATATGTTTGTCTGCTATAAAAGAACAGTCTCAGGTTGGTATGACTACGAAATGGAATTCCATCGGCTCCCATCTCAATACTTCCTTTCTTCGTACAGTACCGCCATCACTTGTCCATGAAGGCCAGGGGCGGTGAATCGGGGCGATAGAGAGGTGGCTATTGCCTCCCCCACATTTTGAGGAAAATATAAAGTTTTTATTTCATTTTAGGCGTCTAAAACTAGAAATTTTAAAAAAGAAACAATGCTCGAAAAGTTAGATAATTCTGTAACTAAGTTATAAAATTTTGTTGACTACCCCCATTACTCCGTGGAACTTTTAGGCGTCTATAAATTTTTTGCACAAGCACTTTTGTCATCAAATCGTGGTCCCTGATGAAAACCTATCTGCAGAGCTTTGAAGAATTTTGCACAGTAATGTTAATGGAGATTTTAGATCAAGAAAAATGTTAATATCTACTAATAATAAAGGAGAATGCGTGTGTGTCTGTGTGTTGGTGTTCTACAGGGCAGACCGATGGACGTGGAGCTACGAAATTTGACATACATGGACGAAATTTGACATAATTTTTTTGGAGAGTGTGGATGTGCATCTCGGAGCCTTTTTTGGAAATTTTAATTAATTAAAAAATAAGCGAATTTTTTGGCGTCTTTCTTTAATAAGTTTCGAAAATATTACAGCACAAAAATTATTTTTACACCATCTGAAAGCGCAAAAAATTATCTTTTCAATGATATCAATTAAGGTGCCGTAAAATGTTTCCTTAATTTTAATAACCTTTTAAAAATATTTTTGGCATAATTTACAACAATACTATAGTCGCAACTCAATTCGAACCGTTTTCATTGCTTAAATAAATATTTATTTGCATATTTCTTTTTCTTCATATTTAATGATATGTTTTAATCAGTATAATTTCATACAGCTATTATGCTGCTGGATGTAAAACGTGCCGCGACATTTATAGTTCAAATCAAATACATATTTTACAAGAGGAATAAGAGAGTGAAATTGATGCCTACAACAGGCAATTATATGCTACATGACACTGGCAGTTACTCGACTCCATTAGACATGCAGACAACGAACAGAATAGGTGCAAGGCTATTGAAAGAACATGGGTTAAATATCTATCACAATTTGAAAATTAAAATTACTTTGTTAAGGGAACCATGAATATCCATTTATACATAAGAGATTCAGTTGAAATTATATTCCGGCCAACAAGCTAGTCGCCGAAGGCGGTTAGTCACTACTAATAATAAAGGAGAATGTATGTCTGTGTGTGTGTTGTCGCTCTACAGGACAGACCGCTAGACCTATAGAAACTAAATTTGGCACAAACATACCTTGGAGGATGGGAATGAATACCTCTGAGGCGTTTTTTAAAATTTTAATTAATTAAAAATGAAGCTAAATTTCGGCGTTTTTTCTAAATAGTTTCTGAACATATTACAGCACGAAAATTATTTTTATACCATCTGAAAATTTTAAAAATTCTCTTTTAAATGATGTAAATTAAGTTGACGTCCGATTTAATAAATTTACAAAAAATAATAATAAGTGCAGGTCTGTCTTAACAAAAGCCTCTCTTAATATGAATTTCATGACAAAAAATAAACTACATATGTTTATTTCATTTACGTAGCTAGTTTTTCTATTCATTATAATTAATTAAATAAAAAAGTAAAATGGAAGTTATGCTGATATTCCTTTCATTTTTATCTAAAATCAATAAGTCAAAGCACTAAATAGGATGAAAACAATTACAGAGGGATAAAAAAAATGTATAAAAATGCTTTCAATTTAATTTTGTCCTATTTGCATCGTATACGGTATCTAAATTTCATTTTAGTAACTGATATGATAGCTCATATAGCTACGAAAATGACAAAAACAAAATTAGCAAATAAAAGTAATATGTTAAGAAATAATTTTCATCAGTGGTGCATTTTACATTTATTATAATTTTAACTAGTTTCAATTATTTCTAAGCTTTTATGGAAAGTAAAATAAATAAAGGATAATAAATCAAATGTTGTGTTAGAAAAAATTTTCATACTAAAGCATATTTTTAAGCTCATTTTAATTGTAGCATAAAATTTTAATTATTGGCTTTAACAAAGGATTCACAAATTGGAAAAGAATATATTTTTTCGAAATAAGAAATGAAATATATGTTCTGTTTTTTTAAAATTATGCTGAATTTTTTTACATAAGTTCTAAGTGTAACTTTTAGAATAAATTTTAAAGCTCTGTTTTTCGCTTATTTAATTCGTAAACATGTGCACAAGAATGGAATAACTATTACAAAGGGCACAATATGATGGTTAATTTTTAATTAAGATTTCAATAGTGTATAGTTAAATGCACTTAGACGCGCAGTTTCAAAAAAAAGGAATTATTTTCAAGCAGTTTTGCTTCGTAGACAGTTTAGTTTCAATAGCTTAAGAGTGTTTTTAAGAAAGAATAGTAAATGTTATGCTTTCTCACTATTTCAACTTTATATCACATTACAGCTGTAAAATACAGATAATATTCACATCAATTATTAATCATTTAAAAATCTTTTCGAAGATGAAAAAATTTTAAACCGAATGGTTAAAATGTCGCTTTTTAGGGAACAAGAAAAGAAAGAAAAGCATTAGACATAAAAACAGAAACGTCGAATAGTATGCATTTTAGAACTTCTGGGAAGCATCCAGCCCCAACATTTGCATAAATTATAATACATTGGATATAGAAAAGAAAAAATATGCAAAATAAAAATGTAAAAATTTAAATAATCTTCTATATGTCGTAAATTATATTTTAATTGTTATTGCAAAATGTACATTTTGGTAACACCATTTTCAAAAGCAGGTTCTTCAGAGAATGAAATCTGAATGAAAGTCGTATTCAAGAAAATAGAGCAAAAGTTATGAAATTGTTTTCCTCGTAAAAAGTAATTAACTATGTAATTCTTTTCATATAAAAATTTGAAACTTACACATGCTTTCTGAATATGTATTACCAATTGAATTAATTTTAATTAAAATGGCACTTCGTAATAACAAAACAATTTCTATAGTAAAAGCTTAATGTATTTTTAAAGAAATTGTGTATATTTCTGTTAAATATTTCATAAAGCTAATGGGATGTTAATTCAAATTATAGGGACAATAAATAAATATCATAATAATAATCTGAATGAATTATATTAATAATTTTACAAGCTCCTGTTATATGAATTTTCCAAAATTTTAAATAGCAAAAAGAGAATAATATAAAAAAATAATATTAACCCTTTCACAACGAGCAAGGCGGTCCGGGGAGGACTAAAAATTTCGCCTTAACATCGACGAAAGCCGGGCTGAGGCGGTTGGCTTCATTTGAGGGGAGGTGGGTTTCTGAGATCTTTTCGGAAATAAATACGGTAAAGGGTCCAATTATCCTCGCCAGTGTGCTGTTTTTCATAGCCCATTTCCGTCCGCCTTGAGGGAAGTTTATTAACTTGAATAGCTGGGGATGGGGTAAATGACCACCCACATTGTGAGAGTCCAATTCATAATGCATCCTCCCAAAAATTCCAATGTTAAAAGAGCTAGAAAAAATTGACGCCTCGGAATCAAAAAGTTAACAGAACATATATAGAAATGTGGCAATCACATGCAGGGCTAAACCTAAAATTTAGAAATGGAAAACAAATCGACTTGTAATTGCTATAAAAACCGTTCGAAAAGCTGTACATTAGCAGAAAATATTAAAATAAAAAGAACGTGGGATAAAATTATCATGCATTATAACTTCGCAGAATGTAGAGGAGTAGACCTAAAAAAACTCATGGTTCTGGGGTAAGAGTTAAAGTGCAATAATAATTCACTTGACATAAAGTTTCATAAGAACCCTGATTAATGTTAATTCTTATCATAATACAATTAAACTGTAATGTCAAAGGGAAAGAAAAATCTCTTACCATATATATATAACAAATAAGAAACAAACATAGCAGGAATATAAAAGCAACATATACAACATAAACATTCAAAAAACAAAATGTCAAGAAAAAAATCTGCGGTGAGAAAAATCCGAAAGTTCTTAAAGAGAGAAAATAAACAAAAGTGGAATATAAATATAAAAGGGGAAGATAAAATAATATAGAAATATATAACACAAACGCAACTGACTTTTGACTTTCATGACATTGATATATATATATATATATATATATATATATATATATATGTGTGTGTGTGGTAAGAGATTCTCCTTCATGGTTAAAGGGAAATTAAGAAAAAGAATATGGCTTTTTTTTGCTGCGCTTCGAGTTTTACTTGCATAGTATATCCTTTTTCTCATGTCTTGTTGCTTTGTATATTTCCATAATAATTTTATTAAACTTTTGAATAAAAAATATAGGTATCATCACAAGTGTTTAAGTGGCTTAAGATCGCAATAATGGCGCCAACATCCCAAGTCATGAATAGAAGCAATAATTCGTTTAAAGCTGAACGGAGATGTGGTATTAGTGTTCTAAAAAGGCTGCCATTTCTTAACTGCAAGGTTTTTATAAAGATTTTATCCACAGTAAGAAAATATTTGAAAGGAATTTAAGTGTACGATATATATATGGAGGCGAAAAAGTTTCTTGTGTGGTAATATAAGTTAAAGCATTGATTTTTCTGTATTACTCCACGTGTTATTTTATTTTATCAAAATAAACTGCAATAATTCTGTCAATACAATTTGATATTCCTAGGAAATCACAAACTCAATAAAAAGTTAAAAGTAAAACATTGAAAGTCTTGGTTTCGTGTTTGAGAACTAAATAATTCAGGCAACTTTGGGATTTTATTTCGCCCTCTCTAGTTAATGTTTTAAATTCAACAAAGAAAATTAAATTTTTAAACAAGAAAAACAACCTCAGCAACAAAAACAAATATCCGAGCTTACAAAAATTAAAGAACTGCTCTCTGTTGACGAGTGAATTTTGTATAAAGTGGATTAGACGAAAGTTCGACTCTGCCAGTTATTAATTTTTAATTCAACAAAAACCAACGAAATGTTTTAAAAGGTTTAACAGGATAATAACTGATGCCACATTGAAAATATTGAATGAAGTGCAGAATTGCTTTAAGCTACTTCGTTGAAGAAAAGTACAGTTGAAAGGGATAAACATAAATAGTTAACGAAGCCACAGAGGATATATAAGTAAATATTTTCAAAGAAAATTTTCGAGATGGGAGAAAAATAGTAAGAAAGAATGATAAAGAAATGTTCAAAATCCGCTTTTGGTCAAAGGTTTTCTTCCAATCATTATGATGTCAAAAGTATCAAATCGACGCATTAAGATATCGAAAAAATAATTTAAGAACAGAAAGCGCCTTTCAGTTATTTTTTGATCTGAGAGCAAAATGGATTGTTGTGCAAGCATAATTCAAGTTTATGTACTTTCACTCCCAACCGTTTGAAAATATGTAGTTTATCGGATCAAAGAAGGAATGGATTCGTTTTCATATGCTTTCAAAGAAAAGAATTGGGAAAAGTCAAAGAATGGTCTGATCTAGTTTGAAAATTTATTTCAGGAAAGGGAGTCTTGAATTTAAGAAAAAAATTGAGTGATGAATAATCAAGCGATTCCTTTCTAATTTATCAGAATTTTCTTCTTCTGATAATTTTTTATAAAAGAAATCCATCCGAAAGTGAACAAAAATTTCAATTCCATTTTGAAATGAATAAACAACAGCTCAACAGTTTTGATTTTATGGCCCAAGAAAAGAAAAGTGTTCTTTGTCAAAATATAAATGACAAATTATTTGTAAAGAAAGATAGTCTTTGTGTACTTGCAAAAACGAAAGAATTAACAAAGCAATTTTGTCTTCAAATGTTTAGGCATCTAATTGTAAAGGAAGGAAATAAAAATGGTACTTATAAATGCATACAGTCTAAATACATCGAAAAAGAACTTCAAAATTTTCTATATTACTTAATTTATGATTTAAATACACTATTCTCTAAAAGTTAAGGAAAACCTGTTTTCTGGGCCTCTCTAGCAAATAAATTAATATTATGACATTGGAATTCGGATGACTTGTTTTTTATAAATGTATGAACGAATTTACATTTTTGTAAATAAGGCTTAAGTTATAATTTGGTTGCTGCACTATTCCATAAAAATTCTTTGATAGAGAAAACAATAAACTGAATGAAGTACATATCCTCTTCTATCTGGAATTTAGCTTTGGCATTTCTTTTCTCTGCTCAGAATCAAGTTGTTATAATCATATTACAGAATAAAATTTTGATGAAAAATCCGTTTAATTTTTACATAGACATAACGAGAATTATTTTCATTATAGAAAAAACGAAGAACTTAAATCTGCTCCACTCATTTTAGGAGACTAAAGGCCTTCCCTGAGATTAGAAATAATTCTATGAAAGCATCATTATTTTCTAGTTTGTCTTAGAAGTTCTAAGAAATTTCTTTTTCCAGTTTAGATTCCACTTATTTTAAAAAGAAAATTTTTATTTGAAAATATTTGTGTCCATTTAAATGTTAAATATATAAAAATTAAAATTTGCTTGAGCATTTAGGAAAATCTATTCTTTAACTTAGGCACATATTAATATGGAATGCATGGTTTACAGTAAAATAGAATATGGGATCAAAACGCTCACTGAAAAATGCTATCAATCTCTCTTTCAAAGCTACACTTTCTTCATGTAAGAAAGTAAAATACCCTTCCCGTATTATTTATCAAATATTTGCATATTTTGACGGCTGTGAAATCCGTTCCATGTTACTCTTATTCTTCCACCGTATATCTGAAGTGTCTTCCCCGGAAAAAGCGGAGAGATCTATTGGAAATTTCTGAAATATATTTGCATTTCATGCTCCAAAAATGACTTTCTTGGATAGCAGATGTGTTCGGTTGAATGGAGGGGGAATCGGAAATAGTAGTTTTCTTTACAGCTTAAAAGCCTTTTTCTGTTTGCAAGTGACTTTGAACCGGGTATGAATATCGAGACCTAGACTCATGTTTATCTTGCAGTGTT
>BGPR01031984.1:0-17731 GCA_013235015.1 Araneus ventricosus | reverse complement strand
ACAGTCAGCAAATAACTAGTAACGACAATAACAGCTCAGCTCACCAGCTGATTATCTCACACAGCGGATAGAACTCCGAAGACGTTCACGCTTCAAAGTGAAGTAACCAGTCGATCAAAGACCCAGACGAACAACACCACTCTGATCTAGTCGCCGTCCTTAAATATTCTCTCCGACAGACCGTTATGTCACATGGTGTTTTCTCGTGTATTCCCTTTCCTAGTAGAAATATCGAGAAAAGGGTTGCATTTTCGGGATTCATCTATTTGACGCCAAGGTCGCCAAATTTGTCGCCAAAATGGTCGCCAAGGTCAGGCGTACCATAACAGTCGCTGAGGTCACTCCATGCTTAACCTTGTAAAATTCTCTTCCCAACCATAAGACTTACATTGCTGGGAAGCGACTTTCCATGTTGACAGAACAAAAACACCAGTCCCTCGATTTTTAGGATGGTTGCGACAATAATCATCAATATAACCGGTTGTAATATATTATCAATTCTTCTTTATCGTCGCATCGAACAACACTAACAGCCCCGAATCATGGAGCTGCAGCTGTATGAAACAATGTAACTAAAGGAAACATTCTACCCTTTCACGGCACTCATATGATGACTCCTCTTGTATATATTTTATATAATACTCGGATCATAACCCTCTACGTACTTTGCATTATATTCTTCTTTGTTTATGTATAATTATGTTCCCTTTATGTGTTTTTATATATCATGATGTAATTTTTTTTTTGCTTTTGCTTTTCAATAAAGTCTCGCACATACTCATCCAACCGACAGGGAGCTCCGAGTTCGGGGTATGCTGTGGTGTTATGTTATGTTATTTATTATAATAATACATAATAAAAACAATAAATAATATAAAACCAGTTATGGAAGAAAGAAAACAGACCAACAAAATACATAACCACATATCATCTGTTGCGCCCATAAGCAGCAGCTTCCAAGAGTACAACGACGAAAGAACAAAGAAAAACTAACAAAATGAAAAAAACATAGTAGACAAAGTTAATACAACCAAATTAATCACAAAAAAGAGGAAATCCGGCAGAGGACTTTCTCAAGGTTCACCCTCTGCTGGGATTCTGAATATTACAAAGAATTGGGACAATTTTATGTGGAGAAACAGACATTAAGTCGAGTGATTTTCTCTCTGAATTATCCCAAATCGAAGGAAAAGGATAAACTAATTTTCAGAAACTGCAATTAAAGAATTTTTTTAACAAAAAGCAGAAGGAAGAAAATTAAAAGAAAAACTTACTTTCTGCCCCGGAAAAATAAAAAAAAAAGTAACCACGACGTCAGCCCTAACACACAAGTTTCGAAAAATGGCGCCGAAGATCTACAAAAACAATCAAGCAAAGGAGGGAACCACTGAGCAGGCTCCATCTATTGAGAAAAAATCTAAGTAATTAAAAAGCCTCAAGTCCTTTTTTGATTAAAATTTCAGCATTGCAGAAATTCTTAGATAAACCGTTAAACCGTAAATTATTAATTAAATTATCTTTCGCATTTAAAAAGAGGCACGGATGTTGCAATTTTATTTAATTCTATTAATTTGTGAGATAATTGTATATTCAAATATTTTGGATTTATAATTAGTTTGAAAATCGCATAAAGCAGTAGCCTTAAAATTAAAATCATCCCTTTTGTCGTAAATACCTACCAAAACATCTATATCAGAAATCTCAATTACCATATCCAAATAATTAATTTCTTAGCACTTCTCCGCAAAATTTCGAAACTTATTATCGTACGAAACGAGTTTTACACTACCCTAAATTTCAAAAATACCTATTTGGTTTCCGTGCAATTTTGTTTTGGTTTTATATGAATTTTGAAAATTTATTTTAGGTATTGTTTCGTGCGATGCTTTGCTTTATTGTAATGGTTTATTGCGGTTCATTGTTTCATCAAATCTTTAAGCAGCGAGTTTTCTCTCCTATGAAAAATGATGCAAAACGTTGTGATGCATTTCAGCATACCATGAATGATCGTAGAGCCTCCTTTATCAAAAATAATATATTCATTGGACGTCTTCCACAGCACAAACATGTAAAACAAACACATACACTTACATCACAAACGTTACATCACTCACTGACATCGAATTCCATCTTCAATTCTCTTATTATTCTCGGTTGCTAGGCAACGTTAGCAAAAGACAATTTATATCGTTGACAAACTATTTTTATAACCTTTAGAAAAGAATTAATGCCAAACGATATTTTTAATTAATTTCTTTTACAGTCAAACGATATTTTTAAATTAATTTCTTTTATGACCAGGCGATTTTTTAATCTAATTAATTCCTTTTCTCCGTTGCTAGGCAACGTTAGCAAAAGACAATCTATATCGTTCCCAAACTATTTTTATAACCTTGAGAAAAGAATTAATGCCAAACGAGTTTTTTAATTAATTTCTTTTACAGCCAAACGATATTTTTAAATTAATTTCTTTTATGACGAAACGATTTTTTTTATCTAATTAATTTCTTTTCTTTAAATATTTTAATAATTCTACTATTATATATTTTTTTATTCGTTACGAATATTACAACCTATTCTCAGTTTTTTTATACTGACTCAAAAATAGAATACTTTTTAATGATGCCAGTTACAGAATGACCATTTTTATTCCTTTATGCAATCAAAAGTGTCTCATTTGAACATATTTCCCATGAATGGTTATTATTATTTTTTAAAACTCAGTTGAAGTGTGAAAATAAGCGTTCGTATTAAGTAGAGGAAGTCCTTGGAAAGCAAAAAGTGTAAATATTCCAATGATACTCAAATATTTTTATGGCGTTTTCACTGCTACGAACGAATTACTGACTACTTTTTGTTGGTTTCTGAAGTACGTCAGTGTTTGTATTTTTATTTGGTATAAATTTCTGCACATATTTTTTGGTTTAAACTAGGATTTTTTTCCTTACAATGGTTTGAGGGGGTAATGATCTTCATTTACCGTTGATTCGTTGCCCATTACGTAGAAAAAAATATCATTTTGGATATCATTGGGGTATTCATGCTCCTGACGAGCAATATTCCATGATATTTTTTCCATATATTCTTTTTTGTCCTTGTATTTCGATTTGTGTGTTTCGTATGTTTATTTTAAGATATTGTTTGATAGGCCTAAATTTCAGATTTAAATTTATACCTTCAAAAGTGCCATTACTTTGATATTAGCGGTAAATTAGGCACAAGGTACGAGAGATTTTACTGTATTTCGGTCAAAACCGAAAGGATAAGTCCCACATGTGAAGAAAAACTGTACTAAAACGAGCCCTCATAGATGTTTAACCATTTACTTAACTACTATTTTCTATAGTCCTTAGTTTTTAGTGATTTCTCAAGAGTCAAGTGCATGGAAATTCTCCCACAGAATAATTCACTAAACTTCCTTGATTCGGATGATTTCGTCAACGAGAACTTTTTAAATGAAAAAACTTGAGAAACAAATCCTAAGTGGAAACAATAATCCATCCAGGCGTATCTCTCCATTCCGATTAATCCATTGACTTTTTTCCCTTTGTTTGAAAGTTTGTGGCGATATAAAAGTGATAAAAGCTTCTCTTTTGTAGAGAAAGGGAAACTTGTTTTTAACCAAACTATTCCCAAGGGAACGCAAAAATGTGTGAGGTAATAATGGGTTTTGGATCGTCGTTAAGAATGGTAATCTATTTGGAAAAAGGAGAAAAATGTTCGAGTGCATCGCTTTGTTTTACAGTTTGATTGAGCTTAAATGGTGATGACACCTGAACTATTACTAAACAGTATTTGATAAAGCTACAAAGGAATTAATCGACTTTCTTGGATTTCCAAAAGGTAAACGGACGCCAATAAATCCACCTCCACTCTTTTAATGCATATGAAGTAGTTTTTAATTAAATTATAAAATTATTTACATGCTTAGATCAATTTTGCATCTATACCTTTTTTATAATTTTTTATTATGTTTCGGTATCTATTCCCCTTGTTTGTTCACTTCATTGCTTAATACCATTCGTGTGTTCATACGGATGTGACCAATTTATTGTATAATTGTTTGTTTTTTTTTCTCTTCCTCCTTTTCTGTTTGGAATTTGCATTTGTATCGTTTAATTTGAAGCTTCCTTCAACCCTTTTTTGAGTCTTTTACTTAGTTCTGTAAGCCTTGTGTTGTGCTTGTTGGTGCACAAGGAGTTTTTTCTCAAGAGATTACAATAAATAAATAAATTTTGAGAATTACATTATTTACAAAATCAATAAGCGTTCTGAAGTTAGAACTCAACCCTTGAAGGCCCAGCGTTGCCTTTAAGCAAAATACCCAATTTTGTCTTCTGAAATCGTGATAATTAGACTGAAGCTCTAATACCTGTTATTGCTAATCAGATACATGCTGAAATTTTCCTTAAATCAATTTACAACATGTAAATGGCAGCCTAACAAAAATAAATTGACGCTTCTCACTTGAGGCTGCATCTTTTTAGCTTTGTTTGTACGCATGAAAATGCCGTATTTTATATTCTATAATTTTGAAGAATATTCCTTATCCATATTATTATTCATTAAAATTCATCTGCGTTTGACATTATAGAATTTCATCAAGGACCTTTTTTTTCTGAAATAAAGTCCAGCGTTTTCAGTTGTAACAAACCGGTCTTTAACTATAAATCATACTTAAAACAAAATAGGATTTTTTAAAGTATTTTTTCCATGTTTATTCAAGAAATGAAAGTCAAAAATCATTTTAAAATAAATTTTTAAAACATCGGGCTTTTATGGATTAAATATTTACGTCAAAATAAATATTTGTTATTACATTATTTACAAAATCAATAAGCGTTTTCTGAAATTATAACTTAACTTGAAATAAAAAAAACAATCAAATTCCTCATATACTTTTCCGTACACGAAATTTTCAAGGTTCTATTTTAATGAAGTACTGTTCTGTGAAATTTAGTGTTTGGGCTTCTCACCAAAACTGTAGATTTCTACTGAATTTTGCACGAAATTCATCCATGGGATATCTGTGTGTGAGAGATGATGTTCTGATAGCATTCAGGCACGAAAACTAAATTTGAATTGAGCTAGATGGATAAAATTTTGCATATGTTTTTATTACCAAATAAGTTAATCTGCATCAAATTTTAGATCAAATCCATCAACTAGTTAACTGTCTCTCTCTATAACTAAAAAACGCAACATTTTAGAAAAACGAGAAGTGACATACGGTCTTGACATCAAAATTGTGGAACTATCGAATTTTAGATCAAATCCGTAAATTTGTTAATTGTCTGTCGGTCTGTTTATTCGTGTGCATGTGAACGCTATAGCTCGAAAACGCAACATTTTAGAAAAATGAGATGTGGCATAAGGTCTTGACATTAAAATTGTTGAACTGTATCGAATTTTAGATGAAATCCATCAACTAGTTAATTGTCTCTCTCTGTAACTCGAAAACGCAACATTTTAGAAAAACGAGAAGTGACATACGATCGTGACATCAAAATTGAGAAACTGTATCGAATTTTAGATGAAATCCATCAACTAGTTAACTGTCTCTCTCTCTCTCTATAACTCGAAAACGCAACATTTTAAGAAAAATGAGACGACAAGGTCTTGACATCAAAATTGTTGAACTGTATCCGAATATTAGATCAAATCCATCTCAAGTTACTTTGTCTCTCTCTATATAACTCGAAAAACGCAACATTTAGAGACAAGACGAAGTGACATGCGATCGCTTGACATCAAAAATGTGAGAACTCCGTACCATCGAATTTGAGTAAATCCATCAACAAGTGAGTGTCTCTCTCTGTAACTCAAACGCAACATTTAGAAAATGAGATGTGACATAAGGTCTTGACATCAAATTGGGAACTGCATCAATTTTAGATCAAATCCATCAACTAGTTAACTGTCTCTCTCTTATAACTCGAAAACGCAACATTTTAGAAAGACGAAAGTGACATCGATCTTGACATCAATGCGAAACTGTATCAGATTTTAGATGAAATCCATCAACTAGTTAACTTTTCATACTCTATAACTGAAAACGCAACATTTTAGAAAAGAAAGACATAAGTGTTGATCTTGACATCAAATTGTGAAACTGTCAAATTTTCTATGAAATCCATCAACTAGTTGCTTGTCTCTCTCTATAACTCGAAAACGCAACATTTTAGAAAAATGAGATGTGACATAAGTCTTGACATCAAAATTGTGAAACTGTATCGATTTTTGATCAAATCCATCAACTAGTTAACTTGTCTCTCTCTATAACTCGAAAACGCAACATTTTAGAAAAATGAGATGTGACATAAGGTCTTGACATCAAAATTGTGGAACTGATCAGATTATTAGATCAAATCATCACTATTAACTGTGCTCTCTCTCTTATAGCTCGAAAACGCAACATTTTAGAAAACGAAGTGACATACGATCGTGACATCAAACTTGGAAACTTAATATCAATTTGTAAATGTAAATCCATCACTAGTTAACTATCTCTCTCATAACTCGAAAACGCAACATTTTAGAAAATGAGATGTGACGATAAGGTCTTGACATCAAAATTGTTGAGACTGTATCGAATTTAGATCAAATCATCAACTAGTTAACTGTCTCTCTATATATAACTCGAAAACGCAACATTTTAGAAAAACGAAAGTGACATAACGATCTGACATCAAAATTGTGAGAACTGTATCGAATTTTGATAAATCCATCAACTAGTTAATTGTCTCTCTCTGCATAACTCGAAAAGCCAACATTTAGAAAGAAATGAGATGTGACATAGGTCTTGACATCAAATATTGGAACTTGCATCCGAATTTTAGATCAAATCCATCAACTAGTTAGCATCTCTCTCTCTATAACTCGAAAGACCGCAACATTTTAGAAAAAGAAAAGTGACATAGATCTGACATCAAAATTGTGGCTGTATCAAATTTTAGATGAAATCCATCAACTAGTTAACTGTCTCTCTCTATAACTGGAAAAGCACATTTTAGAAAAATGAGATGTGACATAGGTTTGACATTAAAATTGTGGAACTGCATCCAATTTTAAGATCAAATCTCAACTAGTTAACTGTCTCTCTCTCTCCAATAAACTTAACTCAAACGCAACATTTTAGAAAAACGAATGACATCGATCTTGACTTCAAAATTGTGAAACTGTATCAATTTTTGAATAAATCCATCAACTATTAATTGTTCTCTCTCTCGTAACTCGAAAACTGCAACATTTTGAGAAAAATGAGATGTGACAAGGTCTTGACATCAAATTGTGAACTGTATCAATTTTGATCAAATCCATCAACATTACTAGTCTCTCTCTCTATAACTCAGACCTTATTTAGAAAAACGAGTGACATACGATCTTGACATCAAAATTGTGAACTGTATCAATTTTAGATGAAATCATCAACTATTAATTGTCTCTCTCTATAACTGGAAAACCGCAACATTTTAGAAAAAAAATGAGATGACGATACAGATGCTGACGCATCAAAAATTGTGGAACTGCATCGAAATTTTAATCAAATCACATCCAACTAGTTAACTGTCTCTCTCTCTTATATCGAAAACCCAACATTTTAGAAACGAAACGAAGTGACAACTTTGATCTTGACTCAAAATTGATGTAAACTGTATCAATTTGTTAGATAAATCCATCAACTAGTTAACTGTCTCTCTACTAAATTAAAACGCAACATTTTAGAAAAATGAATGTGACATAAAGGTCTTGACATTAAAATTGTGGACTGCTATCGATTTATAGATCAAATCCATCAACTAGTTAACTTGTCTCTCTCTATTGTAACTCCGAGAAACAAACATTTTAGAAAAGCACGAAAGTGACATACGATGCTTGACATCAAATTGTGTAAACTGTATCAATTTTAGATCAAATCCATCAACTAATTATATCTGTCTCCTCTATAACTCCGAAAACCAACATTTTAGAAAAATGAGAGATGTGACATAAGGTCTTGACATTAAAATTGACTGAACTGTATCGAATTTGAATCAAATCCATCCAACTAGTTAACTGTCTCTCTCTCTATATAACTCGAAAACACAACATTTTAGAAAAAACGAAAAGTGACATACGATCTTGACATCAAAATTGTGAAACTGTATCGAATTTTAGATGAAATCCATCAACTAGTTAACTGTCTCACTCTATAACTCGAAAACGCAACATTTTAGAAAAATGAGATGTGACATAAGGTCTTGACATCAAAATTGTGGAACCATCCATTTCAGATCAAATCCATCAACTATTGTTAACTGCTCTCTCTATTCTATAACTCGAAAACGCAACATTTTAGAAGAAAAGAAAAGTGACACTACGACTTGACATCAGAATTGTACTGTATCCGAATTTTAGATGAAATCCATCAACTAAGTTAACTGTCTCACTCTATAACTCGAAAACGCAACATTTTAGAAAAATGGATGTGACATAAGGGTCTTGACTTTAAAATTATGGCGAACTGTATCGAATTTTAGATCAAATCCATCAACTAGTTAACTGTCTCTCTCTATATATAACTCGAAAACGCAACATTTTAGAAAAACGAAAAGTGACATACGATCTTTACTCAAAATTGTGAAACTGTATCGAATTTTAAGGTAAATCCATCAACTAGTTAACTGTCTCACTCCTCATAACTCAAACGCAACATTTTAGAAAAAATGAGATGTGACATAAGGTCTGAACAAGATTGTGGAACTGTATCAATTTTAGATCAAATCCATCAACTTTAAGCTCCAATATATGAACCCTTTTAGACGAAAGCATCGCTGACTCAATGTATCATATATATCCGTCCAGTACGTCTACTCATCGAACACTGAAAAATAAGGACATGAGACATCAAATTGTGGAACTGATCGAATTGACCCATCGCAATGCTGTTCATTCATTGAGAAGCTATAACTATAATGAAATGAATATGACATAGGTTTTTGACATTAAAATTGTGGGAACTGTATCAATTTTAAGTCTCTCAATTGCATGTTTGATCTGTCATTGGCATGAACGTCATAACTGATCCCTTTTAAAATGCAATATATAGTTGACAAATTAGCTGACATTTTTAAACCATCTGCAAAATTTTACCCACTTTTTTTTTTTTCATTCTAGGCAAACAGAAGACACGTCATTATGTGAATGTATTCTTGAAAAAGTGGGAGCAAGAACACTGCTACTGTTTAACATTCCATTGAATTTGCCATTCAATAATTACTCACATTTATTTTTATTTTTCAAATACATCAACGTGAAGCGATGCTTTACTTTCAATCAAAAGATAGCGCATGGCTGTTTTACTATACGTACTGTACGTCAGACTCAGAAAATAGCCGATCTTTATATCAAAAATATTTATTTGGCAATGTACAAAAATGAAGTTGTAAAGTTGAACAAAATAATTTGAAGAAGTGGTATTTCAAGCTTGAAATCTAAAATCGTTACCCATCGTTCACAATACGGACACAATTTGCGTCTCGAGGAACAATACAGAAAGTAAAATAGTGGTAAAGCCATAATCAGTTTAGTATTTTAAATATACGACTGGAGACTGAAAAAAAATTCGTTTCAGTACAAACTACTTCTACAAATCTAGATTTTTGTTAGAACGTTATTTAGCTTCGTAATATTAGCTACACAGCTTGTGCAGTTTTCATTTATCACTGTAAATACAACATGGCGAATGTTTTACGTTTTATTATAGATAAACCTGCACAACACAGGTTGCATCATTTTTTTTTATTTCTGGATTTATTTAAGGTCTTGACTTGATTCAAGTTTTCAAAAAAGAAACTTTGGAATAAATTTTTCACTCCCTTCCAAATGCCTTAAAGTTCGACAATTTGTTGAGTTACGTATTCCCGATGATGATATAATATTTTAGTATTATCTGAAATAAATTATCAATTAATCGATAAATTTTAATTCCGCGTACGAGGCGCCATCTGGTATTGGATTTTAGAAAAAGATTCATCACAGTGTTTCATAATATTTCTAATAAAATATTTCGAAATGTATTTAAGATAATCGAGTAATCGGAATGACTTTAAAATAAAATTAAATACAATTAAGGAAATAATAAGACTGTTAAACATTATTATCTTTAAGTAAATAATTATTATTAATTTGTAGATGAATATCATAATTTTTAAAAAGGTTTTTATACTTTTTGTATCTGTATGATCTAAACTGTATAACTGCACATTAACTGTTAACCAAACTGGTATGTTTGTAAAAAATCGTGGTTTTAGAGAGACCCGTGCGCATCTGGTTACGGTATGTATGTAAGTGTAATTTTTTTAACTCTTCGCTCGTCTAATAACAGATATTAGCTGGTAAAGACTGTCGTTTGTTCAACTTGATTGAATGGTCAATTTTTTCAACACGCAACCTAATCTACAAAGAGCGTAAGTGAATAATTAAACCATATATTTAATTGCAATAAGACTAATTTTAATTTACCAGCCCAAATGCAATAATCCAGGCTTTATATTTAAAGAAATCACCAAACAAGAAAATGGATTTACCATTCTGTCTTTAACTTAAAAGTTTATATAGAAAAATCTGTAATATATAAAGTGGTAAAACTTTTTTTTATAAATTTTCGAATCCTAATACCTATCAATGTAAAGTAATGCTTCATTTTGCCATTTCATCTCTTGCATTTATTTCTTTTCTATTACTCTTTTTTCTCTGTTGCTGTAATTTTTATTCTACTTTCACGAGGGGTTGGCCTAAAGGCTCTGGGGGAGTGAAATTTACAGCAATGAAACTCGTTAAGAAGATTCGTGTCAAAACAGATCTGACGGTAAGATTCCACTATTGACTCGCGGAAACATTGTCTGAGCAAGAGAAAAGCAGCATTTTTATATCTCATTCCTGAAAGAAATATCTTTTAACAGTAGAAGAAAAGTATTTTGGCAATTTAAACAAACAGCTAAAACTGTTCATTTCCTGTTCTGATTTTGATTGTTTCAAAGCAAAAATAAATATTTTCTCTAAACTTGAAATATTTCAGCACACTTTCTATTAATATTAATAGTCCGGGTGATAAAATTGGATATTTCATAAGAAATTGGATATAAATCACATTGTATATGAATCGTTTTGCATTAGAAATTTTTCAAGCATTCATAGACTTTCATTTAACAGTTTTGCATCTTAGAAGAGGCTTATAACCGAAATTTTAATAAACAACTTTTATTATCATATATTTAATGGTACTTTTATGCATTATCATGAAAATCTGATCCGAATTTTGTATTCCATTATAATTCTGTTCCCTTTTGCTTTCCTTATTTTTGTCATTTGTACTTCCTTGCAACCGCAGAGCACCTGTATAGCTTCAGTTGAGACCACGCTACGAGATTTCGTTATCGACAACAAAGGCAACCTTTGAATCTGAATTAATTTGTGATTGATTTAAGTTAGGTCGCTGTACAATATTTCTTTAAGATTTTCTCAATGATAGTTAAATAGTTTTCTTAAACAACCTGTGTCCGAAGCCCCCCAAGTTGCCCTTCAAATCCTGAGGATTTCCTCATAAATTTTGCAGATTTTCTATTGAATTTCGTTTAGATGGGGAAGGGAAGATGTATTAAGGTCGAAACTGAATCACGCAAAAATTTTAAATGCTTTGAATTTGTAAATACATAGCCGTTAATCAAAAGGCCTGGAAAATGTGTAATGTCATATCTAGTTTTGAACATGATTAATTTGGATTTGTTCTCACTAAATTTCAGTTGTATTCTGAAGCCCAACTCTTTAAGGTACGCAATAAATTTTTTCTATTCTTTCTGAATTGATATAATGCGTAGGTTTTCATTAAATTCCCGATATTATCCGCGTATGCACGAACCAGAATATTTTCATCTGATCAGAAATAATTTAATATCTAGTTGAACAGAGGCGGCTCGAGCATAGGGACTGCGGTAAAGCAGCATCCCCAACTTTTTCCATTGTATAAATTTATTTTATTTAGCATTTAATATTTAAATATATCAACAATCTGTCTCAATTTTACATTAAACGATTTCGATCTTTAAATAAGTCCCTAGGAAAAACTGAGGCAGAAAACTAAGTTCCCAATGTTAATTTTTCACTCCCTGAAGATGACGCGGAAAGGAGATAGTAACTTAGAGTAAAGTAGAACTGAGGATCGTTCCAGCGCCGAATTCCACCCGCGCGCATCTGTAGTTACAAAGCGAAGGCTTTCTTTTCTTTTCCCTACTACATTAAGCTGAAGTCAAGTTCGGCAGCACCAGTTGAGTTTGAAACAGAGTTTCGAACATTTTATCATAGCGGAAAATTTTTTCGCGAGCTAAAATTTTGAAAATAGGTAAGAGAATGAAGGAAAATTAATAATAAATTAAAATTTAATTGAAAAGTTTTTATAGCAATTAAATTTGAATGAAACTTCTATCAATCCAAAGAATTTTTTCGATAATTTATAGTTTTAAATGGGGATGAAATACAAATTTTTTGCGTTACAAGTGTTTTCAAAATTTCAGTTTAATAAATTTCTATTTTGAATTTGTTTATTGAAATTATTTTGTTAAAACACTTTTTATGAGAAGATTAAAAAATGTTATAAGTTTATTCATTAAATATGAATGAATTAAGCAAATAATTTTTGAGGCCCATGGCCGCCAAAGGGATCCTAATCCCCGGCAATTAAACGTTGATGATTCTGAATAATTTCAATTGTGGGAATTCGATTATCTGCTGCTGTTGTTATTCATTAAATATAAAACTACTCAAAGTTAATGAAAAAAGACTCAAAATGTAAGTGGTATAAATATGCATCATGAGCAGTGAAGGATTAAAAGTTACAGCACCCTCAATATTGCATAACACGAACCGCCATTATTTAGTTGGTCTCAAGCTTTCATAAAGCAGGTTCCGCAAAAGAACCTTCAGGCACAGCAATATTGTATTTCCATTGGATAATTTAACATATATAATAGAAAGGAACCTATCAATTAACAGAGCTAATCTTTTCGGAGTCTTGTATTTTATTAACATTTGCTCAATATGGGGACCATTGATAGAGCTGAAGGCTTTTTCAATGTCCAGTGAGATCATGCAGACAATTTTGTTTTCTGATTTGGCATCACTCAAGAACTCCTTAACCTCCTCATGCGAACCAATGGTATTATGATTCTATCGAAAATCAAGTTGATTTTTATTTAGTATATGAGAATAATCTAAGAAACTCATAAGTCTAGTCGCCATGAGTTGACCGAAGATACTACCCCATGTAGAAAGTAGGTAGATTCGTATTTAGCTCTTAAATTTCGTTTCATATTTTCCTTTCTTGGGATTTCCACGGACAAGGAAAGTAAGCCCTCAGGTGACAAAGATTTATAATTATGAGAAATCAGTCCTTGTCTGGTAAAAAGTATAATTATTGATTCAATTTAGGTGAATCTGCAGTACATGAAAAATATATGGAATTTTGTCTTAAAGCTGCGTTGTAAGCTAAAGTTTGTGCATTACGAAAGTTAAAAGATCTTTAAACAATTGAAGGTAAGTAATCTCCAGTGTTTTCAACAAAAATAGATTTTAAAATAACCATACGCAAATGCAAGCAATGGAATCAAGTACCTTACCAGTTTGAAGACAAAATTAAGCGGATGATGACTGCCCACAAAAATTTTAAAAGTAATTGCCAGTTACGTTTGAAAACATTTGAAAATCGACATAAAAAATTTTATTTCCAAGATTGGATACACTTATCAATGAAAGCAATCATTAACAGCTATCAATGAAAGCAATCATCAACACTTATCAATGAAAGCAATTGACATGTGTTATAGATAATTTTTGAAAGTAATCCCAGAGAACATGATTTCTTCAAAATATAGAAGACGACAATAGAAAATAGATGACAACTGTTAGGAAAACATCACTAATATTACTGATTAATTCTACATTCCTATAGGAATTGAGACTGTTTTTTCCTTCGATCCAGCTTATTTGACATCCTTGCAATACATATTAAAATTTCGAGCTCAAAAATTATGAGATTTTTAATCTGCCATCTGGATTTCATTTAAATAACAACGAATTGTGGGTAAAATCGACATAATCATTCTTTTTTTTACATCCTCTTTGTAATTTTAAGATAATGATGTATGACTATAGCAAAAAAATAACCGTGTAAAAATTACAAAATTTAAAAAAAATGGATAAATGATAGAAAAAGCTTGAATTTAAGAGAAATTAAATTTTAAACTACATATCACTAGCTTTAAAACTCGTTTAAACTTTAAACAAATAAACCCTATTATTTGCAGTGATTTTAAAAGCTGACATCAAAATTCCAATAAAACGATGAAGAAAAGAATTGTTAGATTCACTAGTCTGAAATCAAATTCTACCATCCCCAACAAGACTTGGTTTTAACTCAGCAACCATTCTAGATCTTGCATAAAAAGATTTGAACTCCACTACTATAATTATTATCTAGAGATGACTTTATTCTACACAACAACGTCAAGATACACTCAACTAAATGTACGACATTCCGCTAATAAAAGTGACTCGCATACGGACTGACTAAATTCCAATAGGCCTGAAAAAGTTGAATATGGACCCTTATAAAACCAAAGTAGCAATGCGGATATTGAGTTTACAATGGAAAAAAATTGCAAATCTAAAACGCGTCACCAGATTGCGCGACTAAACATTGGTCAAAAAACTCAATCTGCTACCCACTCACCAAGAACTGAGTTAAAATGCGCAACAAAAAACGAGACTACCTCGAGGCCCTTTATTCTATTAAAACGAATGAACAGAATTTCAAATAGATAAGTATATAGTGGTAGACAAAGAGTCAGACTGAGACTCGAGCCGTTGAGACACACTGAGAGTGGGAACTGCGACTGAAAAGCAGTAAATGGCAGAAACTGCAAACACATCCCATCTCTACCGGAGAAGATGGATTGGTAATTATCAGATTCTACAGTCTTGCGAAAGTTGACCTGTACACTAGAGAAACAATTCTCTATTAAACGACACTATCACAAGTAAAACAGAAGAGGAGGCCAAAAATGCACACATTCCTCCCGCGACTATCTCACCGAACAATATGATAATCTCAATATATTCAACCCCGAGGTAATATCAGTCATTAAATCAATAACAAAAGGACTAGAGATTTTCGGCTTTCACTCAACAAAATGCTTAGATATCTACTATGTACAATGATTTTCGAGTTTACAAAATCATAAACACATTATCTTTAAATTTTAACTATTTCCCAAGAGCGTGTGACCACGGTAGTTGTGCCAGTTCTTTAGCTCTTGAAAAGACCCCACCAGCCAGAAAATAATCAATAATCTAGCACACTCGGTAACCATCAAAAATTCTCTCATTCTAGATAAATAAACGAGCATTCACGGAAACAAAATCCCTTCGGAGAATTTTGGTTTAGAAACTTTAACTACAAAAAACACCAACTCTAAGTAGTACAGTTTATTACGAGTGGCTTTGAAAAGGTATACGCTGGATGGCTTCCAGACATACAAAAGCCTGATGAGTCTGATCCAAGGACTACACATAAACTTATCATAAATAAAAACCTGCATCATCTACTGCAGCTTCTAAAATCATACCTCGAAGAGAGAAAATTCCAGTTATTGGTAACAGTGACTCCTGAAGTTTCAAAATAATGAGCAGGTATTCCACAAGAGGGTGCACCGCTGTTTCTCTACTCTTTATGTTAACGACATACCTAAACGCAGCAAACATTATTAAGTATAAAGGCCAGGACGATACTGCCACAGCTGCTAAAATAAAAGCCATAAATATATTTGGGCAGCTGCTGAAACCAACATCTAGTGAAACTGGACGACTGGTTCAAATGGAAAATTGCCCTTAACGTTACCAAACAGAAGCAGTGTATTTCGCCAAGGGTAGAAGAAAAACACAAACTAATAGTTAAAATTAAAACCAAATGATCACCTTATCTCAACAAGCCCAAATATCTTGGAGTAGGACGAAAAATTAACCTGAAAAAATCATATTACAACAATAAAATTAAATTTCTAAAGGCCTCAAGGCGAAAACTTTTTCCTATTACAATGAGATCTGAAATGAATTGGAAATAAATTGTTCGTCTACACTGCGATTTTATGTCCGATACTCTCACTTACGGATGCCCCATCTGGGGGGCAGCAGCCAAATCAAATATCAGGACAAAAAGGAAATTCTAGAAAATAATATAACTGTTTAATATGTAATGCTGATGCGGTGTATATGAAATGAAGATATAAGAAATGCACTGAGCAAATATCTTTAAACGAATTTATCAAAACCCCAACAAAATTCTACCATAATCTTGATAAAATTGATATGAAACCATTCAGCAACTTGAAAATTATTCCCCGATCCGAAAAGTAAAAAAAAGACCTGGTGATTCATTATAATTGTAAGTATAATTGATAAAGATATGAATAGCTTTATCCTTGCTGCCTGTTTTGACCTTTGCTCCGTTCTTTCCCCAAAAAATTTTGCAACCTTGAAGAGCAGTTCCTAAACGGCATACTACTTTCTACCTCTATCAGAGCAAGCTTAACGAAAAATTATCACATCCATTCAAAGATATGAGTTCTTTCAACAGCAGTAGCTACTTTACAGGCACCAGTTCTGCAGTGTTCCAGCAACAATCCTACAAGATCTAGATGACTCCACCCACACAACCTTTGCCTCCAACAACAGCAGCAGATTATCCAATTCCCAGAACTGAAATTTGGTCTCCATCACCAACATACCAGTACCGGGGATTAAGACTGGGGCCAAGCAATTTCCCCAAAAAAAAAATTATTTGTTTCATTATCATTGCTTCATTATTATTTCAAAAAAAATATTTCTAATAAAGTGCTGATCGTTGCAAACGGCATTTTTTTGAAAGATTCAGTGAAAATCAATTAATTTTTTTAAAAAAACTATATACTCAAGAATTTTCTCAGTATAAAGATTTTTTTCCGACCAAATTTTCACTCCTGTTAGCTTCTGTTGGTGATGGAGGTGTATCTGAGAGCTCTCGCAATTTCTAATGAGTACAGCCCAGAGACTCTAGCCAGCACAGAACACAATTTCACAACTACAGGAAAGATGCTGCTTACACACACAAGGCAAATTTTCGTAAGGCAAATGTCTTTCGAGAGAGAACTGCTTTAACTATGGTTGTCACCCTCAAGGAAGTCCACAAGTGGAATACCTGAGAGAATCTCTATCTCAAGCTCAAGGAACTGAAATTACCAGAAAACAAGGGACTACTTAAGCAACATCATAAGTGAGAAATATCCTATTATCCTTGTATGTTTCTAGAGGTGTGGCATACATGTTAATCTCAGATTCAAAAAACAAGAGAGGCGCGATAGCTGAGTAACTGGCCTGCAGCTGCCAAATAAATCTAAAATTGTAAAAGTAAAATATAGTCAAACTTTGTCAAATTCCTTCTAAAAAAACATATGTTAAAAATACGCAAAATCAATTACCAAGCACTAACCAAATTAAAATTGAAAATGCTTGATGGACTCTTCTGGAAACCTCAGACGAGCCAAAAAACTCCTTCCTATAAATATATTAGAATCACAGAAAAATTACAACCTAATCCTGCAGGAAATAAATAGAAAATCTCTAGAACGGAAAAATAACATCGAAATGAGACTTGAGAAATAGA
>BGPR01031983.1:0-17732 GCA_013235015.1 Araneus ventricosus | reverse complement strand
AAACACTGGATAGAAAATTTTTCTAATTTTCTGAATAGAAAATTTTTTAAAAAGAAAAGAAAATTGCAACTGATCATTCAAATGAGTTAAAAAAAATCTTCTAAGGAAGGCACTGGAATCATCATTTAGTTTCAGTTGAGACATCTATTCGAAAATATTAACAGACGATAACGGAAATTTCATTGGAAAAAGCTTCCATACATTATAATTTCCAGCTGTAGAATACCGTTTGATTGGCGCGGTTTAGCCAAGAATGACTCTTGCGCCATTAAACCTCACACAACCAACAAACTAGCCAGGTACAGAATATATCGGAACGAGCCTTTACACCTTCAGATCTCAGACAAACTTCGGCCACGGTGGGTAAGGTTTCGGCTTCGGAGCCAGAAGGCTCCAGGTTCGAAACACGATTCCATTAAAGATCCATCGTGTATGTGGACCTGTTGCACGTTAAATCTGACGTCGTGGATCAAATGTCCTCATGCTTGTGTGGTGAAGTTTGGAAAGGGAGGGGCAGATCAGGTGTCGTCCTCGTCATCTGACCGGGATTCGAAACTGCGAGGTCCTTCCCAAAATAACCCTCGTGTTGCTTCAACGTTAATACAACTAAGCTAAACCCAGAAAAACTTAAAAAAGGTAATCAGAAATTCACCAGATCGCTCTCTGTCGGCTGGTGCTACTGAAAAAGTATTGCCTGTTGCCGGTTTGGACGTTGATTCTTATAAGATAATCCGGTCTGTTGTACTGAAATTGAATTTCTTGTTTAACAAACGCGCATGAATCAAAATTTATTACACAGTAGAAATCAAAGACGAGAGAACGATTCTATCGTGAATTGCAGTAAATTTAGAGTCTACAAATTGCCTTTCGCGAGTAAATTACATGCGACTCTGATGTGAAAATGAATATACATATAAAAGTTTTAAAGGATATTTTTAAGATGACCAAATTTAGCTCGAACATTAGCTCCAACAAAAGGAGGACACAAATAAATTGAAGCTAAAAAATATCATAGATAAAAGAAACATTTAATTCATTGTATTAATAATACAGAATACACTATAATATGATAAATGCATAATAAAAACATTTGTAGCGTAATTTATTGTGCACTTTTCGAGGAAGGACATAACTTACAAAAGAAGAACGGTTGGTCACCTTAATATTTTGTACATGATGTCCATCTCATTTATTTTATTCGTATCGCGAAAATTCGATGCACTAAAGCCGGTTTCACACGTTGCACAGAGAACGATCGAATAACGAACATAAGCCATTCCAAGATGCTGTTGGCTAACTGATCATTTATTTACCAGATTTCTATCGGGATTAGATTAATTCGTCCGGTGACCACCTAACCCCCAAAAGTAATAAATTATATAATTTCTCACAGCGCTTATGTACATGTAATTACAATAATACACACCTAACGCTGTCTTACATTTTCATCAGTCTATTATTTTCTAGGGCTTGAAAAAATTCATCCAATGCCGCTTTTTTTTTTTTTTTTTCAATTCCTCGAAATTATTTAATTCGGAAATTTCAGAATTTTGGGACAGAACTTCTCAATTCCTTTGTGCTTAAGCACAGATTCATCGCACATTACGACGTAGATATTGACAAATCTGCTAACTTTTGTAAGCCATTCAGTGGCACCTTTTAATTCTTTCTGCGACGAAAATGGAATTTGTGTCTATAGTTCTTCATAAATTTCTCTATCCCTTGAATAATATATTAATGTAATTTCTCTTTTCATTTCTCTTTCTTTTTTCTAAACTTAGATTTTCATCTCAATTTTCCCCATTTCATCTATCCAGCGGCGGAGTCAGCCAGGTTCCACTATGATGTGCTGTTATTCTGTTAAAATGCTTCGGTTTTGGCCTAATGTTGACACAAAGACAGTATTCACTTGCGATTATCGATTTACGTTGTCGAGCCAGGTTTCAGTTTGAATTCGTTCACCATCACGAGTTTGGTCTACAACTGACTAATATTTAATCTAGAATTATTTTTTCGATTTATTTATAACAACTTGATATACAGTGGCTCAACAGGATAACTTTTGTTTTTTTGAGCAAATCAACACTTTGTATGTGAATATCTCAAAGTATAATTATAACAAAACTTTTTGCATTAAACTATGACATTTTCTTTATATACACAAAATGAAAAGAACTATAAAAAATCATATTATTTATCACAGGTTTAAAACTTTATATAGGCAAATTTGGGTCAAAAATTGAAATACTTATAAAAAATATGTTTAACTACACAAAATATCTTCAACTATTTTAATCTAATTTTGCGTAATCTTATGTAAACCTTTTCACGCACTCATTTTCTTGATGAAGTTTGTTAGATGAACTGAAATCCAAACTTTTAAATGGAAATGGCTCCTCAAGAAAATAGTAATGTGGAAGGATGACTTGATGTAGGAAATTCTATTAAGATTATTTAAAAATGGAAAATCTTGTCGAATAGCTAAAATTGTTGGGTGGGAAGCACACTTGTGTCCAGAAAATCATTGGAAAATTTAATGATGGATGATTGAAAATAAAAGAAAGTGGAGGAAGGAAATGTATTCTGAGTGATGTCGCAAGAAGGAAAATTTTGAAGAAATCAAGATTAATCCTAAAGTAAAGTGCAGTCAAACTTTGAGAAACTTCTCCAAATCATTGGCAAAGTAAGTGCTGAAACTGTGAAATTTAATTAACACAAAGTGATATAAAAGTCGGAAGAAAGAACCGTTCATCAGCTTTCAAAATCAGAAAACGTTTGGAGTTGCAAAACTCACCAATTGAAGATAATAACTTTGGAAAAAGTTAAATAGTGATGAAAGTTAATTCAACATTTTCAGCGTGACGGCCGTCGACCGTAGGAGAAGTCAAACAGACTTTGGATCCAAAAAATTACGTCCTACAGTTAAACATGGTGATGGCTCCGTCATGGTTTTGGGGTTGAGAATAGCTTCAACCAGGGTAGGAAATTTAGTTTTAGATGGCATTATGAACTATATGGATTTTTGATATACTTCACAACAGTCTAAAAGTCTAAAATTTGGGTTTGATGAAGTTTCATATTCCAGCATGACAACGACCCAAACACACGCAGTAACGTCAAATTGGGTCTTTTTTCTTTTGCTAATACCACAGACAACAATGTCAAAGAAAATTGTGGCCATTAAAACAAGTGCTTAAGAAGAATGGGGTAAATATCTTCAGATACCACAAAAAGTTAGTCAGTCCGTTCCACGACGTTTGGAGGACATTATAAAAGACAAAGGACATGCAACTAAATATTGACACTTTCTTTGTATGTGAGATATTACAAAACTTTCATTGGTGTATTCTCAATTTTTTGAGGTAAAAATCTGCATATGTTTATTTAAAATGCTTCTGAAGATCTTCATTTTAGAAGTTTTTCGTTGATTGTTCTTTGTTTTCACTTTAAATTAAACCATTTGTTATGTGTAAAAATAAAAATATGTTTGCACTTCTTGGTAATGAGTTATTTATATTGAAAGTTGGATTTATCAAGTAAAAGTAAGGTGTATTCTCAATTGTTTGAGCCACTGTAAATGTCAAATAGCAACGTCCAATTCTCTTTAGCATCGATAAAGCTGATAGCTCAGACAATGTTCTAAAGCAAATTTTTATATTTTCCTGAGGTGGTGAGGGTCTAATGAATCTAACGACACCAAAATCACCCTCCAAAGGTCGTGCAAAAAGGGTCAAAGAATGATAAAAGAAAACAATCTCAGGCATTCACTTTATTAACAGCAGGTGGTTTCTTTCAGTTCAGCGTAATGACCTTTTCCCGCGCTTTAGATTAGTTTACTTTAGTAGTAACACAATGAGGTACATCTGATTCTTCCAGTAATATTTTCTGGTGTGAAAATTCTGAATATTCTTTTATTGCGAATTTTATTAAAAGTATTTAACCTCGTTTTCATAGTTAGAAGTTAAAATATGTTTCCAAAATGAAAAATATTCTTTAAATGTTGTAAAAACGTATATGTGTTTTAATGTAAAAACATTAAAACAAAAGATTTAAGTAACAAACGTAAATGAGCATGACGACTATTTTTTATCAAAGGATTCGGAAACCCTCCGCGCTTTTGCGCATGAGCCGGGCGAAGTTATTTTCATCAAAATAGGGGGAAAGTGAAGAATGGAAGGGTGATGTTTACATTTTATTGAGCGTGATCTAACAAAGAACTCCGGGGGATAACAGCCTTTGTTGCTTCAAATACAATAACTCTTTTAATTCAAAGAACTCCGGAAATGCGCTCACGACTCATTGCCTGACACTCCTTTCCGGTGTAAAATCGTCCAAAAGTGGTAGTCTCGGAATCCGTTGCTGAGCAATAACATCTAACTTCGCGTTGTCTTAACACATTATCTGCCTCTATTCACGTCTAAGATTCGATCCATCTATCTAATTAGATGCCCCCTTCTCTGCCATCTCTTAACTACAGTAGAGAAGGGGTCATCTAATTAGATAATAGGTTCGGGACACGCGAGCGCGTCGGTGGCAGTGAATGTGTTAAGTCGTGCGTAGCATCACACCCTTTATTTTCTTACAAAATATGGAAATTGTTTTCAAAACTAAAATGACGTAAGCATCGAGTGAGCATGAATTTACTCCATTTTTCATCAAAAAATGCGTACATTTTTAGGTCAACTAACGAGCCTAAAGGTCTTTTAAAGAATTGGAATTTCAGGAAGAATATCCGAAATTTTTGTAATCATTTTTGAGAGTTTGCTTTATCTGAAGGTTTCTGCTAGATTCATTTATGTTCGCGATTTTATTTATTGCAAAACAATGAAAACGCAGAAATTTCGGTAAGTAAACAATTCGATTGGCCTGAATATTTAGGAGAATGGAAAATGAAAGATAAACCTCGTAAATGATTAGAAAAATACAAACGGTGTCGGAAAAATTTGTCCTTGCACAAGAGGTGACTTTGAGGAAATGAAAGTTCATAGGTATTATTTCTCTCAAAAGCAAAAATTAATAAAATTGACTATCTGTCATTTGTATGTAAAATTCTCTATAAGTTTCAATGATTTGAGCAAAAATTCGTTAGAAAATTTCTATTCATGGAAAAACGTTCGCTTACAGATTCTTCAAAGTTCAATAAGCCATAAGAAACAAAAGTAATTTGATAAAAAGTAAGAATTAAAGTGAAAATCTAAAATAATACAAAAGAAATAGACTTCTAAACATAGTATAAACAGTTTTGCAAGAGAATGTTTCTTTTGTAAATAATCGAATGATCGTTTGGTGCCCAAATTTCAAAATCCAAAACCATTTAAAGGGAAGTGATACTGTTTCAAAATGCATCTGTTCAGCAATGGATTCCGAGACTACCACTTTCAGACGATTTTACACCGGAAAGGGGTGTCAGGAAATAAGTCATATGAGCGCATTTCCGGAGTTCTTTGTTAGATCACGCTCAGTAAAATGTAAACATCACCCTTCCATTCCTCACTTTCCCCCTATTTTGATGAAAATAACTCCGTCCGGCGCATGCTCAAAAGTGCGGAGGGTTTCCGAATCCATTGCTATACAATACTCGAGGTTCTTTACTACATAATGAAGCTAAACACAAAACGTGCCTCGAAGTATACGAAATGGCTGAGGAGAAAACACTCCGCTAGTTTAATTTTAGTGCTTCGCTTGGATAAACAAAATATATACAAACACAGAATTAAAGTTTGTCGTATTAAAGAACAGGGTTTTGATTGTTACAAACTTATCTAAAATATTGCTTTTTAATAGCAATTTTTTATATTCCGACTATCTGTACATGACGTTATATTCAAAAGAAAATTGCTCTAAAAGAAGACTATCAGAAGAAATAAATTCGTCTAATCTCTTAGCATCTTGAATTTTCATAATTCTGATATACCTTACAAACTGAAATGCCTTTAAAAAGAAATGTCTGGAAAAAATGACTACGTTTCCTCCCTACACATCATATATTAAACCATCTTTTTTTTTGAAGAAATAAACATATAAAAGAGATATCAAGTATATTAAATTTTTTTGTTAAAATGCAATTTGAGATAAAATTTAATGCTATGTTGTATCATTGAATTTCTTGCTGATACTGACAATCTGAACGCGTCTATTCAAGATGCCATTAACCAGATTTATGGCGTGATTGCAGCAAAATAGAAAAAGATTTCGAATGCTGAGCAAGTTTTTCACAAAACCAACTTTATAAACTAAATCATACGCATTGTTTCAGATGAAATTTTATCAAGTATCTATAATGCGCTTACATCAAGTTATCAATCAAATTTCATCAACAAGAATAGGTATGTTCATCTTTGTACTAGTTCTGAAAATCTTGATTTATAAGTATTTATGTATAAGGAGAATAAAAGATAGATATATAGTTGAGAAAAGATAGGTTAGATAGTTGATTTATAAGTTAAGTTTTTCTGTTCAGAATACTGGAGAGAGAAACACCAGTGATTATAAGAACGCACAATTTCGGTGGTATGTATTCCAGGACATGAGAAAACGAAGGGTGCATACAGACTAGCGGGGACGTACTGTCCTACCGCCAGGAGAAAAAACCCTGAACAGGGTTGCCTCACGAAGACGAGTCGGAGTCGAAGAAAGGAGGGAAACGGATATAAAATCAACCTCAACATTTGGCAAACTAAACGCTCTTCGTTAGGCGAGGATTCGTTTTCGACCGAAGTACAAAGCGAAATAAAACTTCCGCCGTTTCTATCTGTGCCAACCGAAATAAAGCCCTTTTCTTCACCCCCAAAATGCAGTGGAATATCTCGTTTCCATAACGACCGCCACCGGCATGTCTGGTTTCTGAGGGTTTTCTCGTGGCGGTAAGACAGTGCACTCGTCTTTTCCGCATACTTACTTCCAAAATATAATACATTTTATATTTAGCTTCGTCCTAGTGTGAAGAGATTATGCACTTCGGAACCTCTTCCCGCAGTCCGATTCGGCCCAAAATTTGAAACTAATCTACAATCTTAGTATAAAAACATCTACCAAATTTCGTTTGTCTAGCTCGTTTCATTTTTGAGTTATCGCGTTCAACAGAGAGACCCACAGACAGGCATGTATAATTTCAAAAATGTTTTGTGGACTTGGGAAATCTAAACTTAGAGATTCATCAAAATCTAGAGGAATTTTTCGATGATTACAACACTTTTCTCTTTCTCTACTTTGTTTATGAAAAAGTAAAAAATTAAATAAATAAAATAATAAAGAAAGAAAGGGAAAAAAACAGAAACATATGGCTAAACTGACCATTTTTATCATCAGAACTAACTCTTCATCTTATAAGAACGAATTAACTTGATATTTTGATGTTTATGACAATTATTAGAATCTATTGCACTTCTATACCATTTACGATTTGCAATTTATATGCATCATGATTATGACCTAATTTTTGTGCGACTTTTTTTGAATTGAGTTTATAATACAGATCTTTGCCTATTTTCCTACATAATTCATTTTTGAAACGTTTATTTGTATCTTTCTTTTCCCCATATTCTGGAGTGCGAACCATAAAGATTTAGTGGTATGACCACTAGTTCTTACTATTGTTTTTTTTCCTTCTCTGCGTTCTGAATAGGTCTGTTTTACTAAGCAACCGTTATTTTCTAATGTAGATATTTATAAGTTTATTAGCAGATACCCGGCGTTCTTCGGTCTTTTTAGCATTAAAACGTGATGGGAGACAAGAAACTATGAGCACGATGATCTACTATTCTCATTCTGGGAAAAGAAAAAATAACTCCCACTAAAATGGAAGAGATGAGCCAAATCAATATATATTCTTGGTATAGTTGTGAATCGTCTGTTCTTAAACTTTTCTTAAAAAATGTTCTTCCAGAATTCTGTTAATGTGTTCTGGCAACGGTTCTTTGTCTGTATTCATGTTCGTGATGTGTTCAATGTTCTATATTTGTGTATAAAATTAATTCTGAAAAATTTATTAAAATTTAAGAAAAAAATTGCACTGAAATTAAATTGAGGCCACTAAAAAGCTAATTTTTGAAAAATTAAGATGATGTAAAAATAGTTTTTGTGAGATAACGTTTTTGGAAGATATCGCGGAAAAACCCAAAATATCTTACATTTTAATTAACTGAAGCTTTAATTAACCTTTGGGCTTTGAAAAGTTGAGAATGATCTTTCTCTTGTTTTGAAAAGCACATGTCCCAAATTTCATCAAAATTGGACAAAAACTGTAGATTTCTATAAGGAGCACGCAGACAGACACACATTCTGCTAGATTTGCTTCACAGTGCGAAGCTATTGTTAGTATATGAAGAAGGAAAATGTCTTTTGTAATATAATTTAAATGGTTTATAGCCATGCTATTATCAGGAATATATTCTGTTTCAAAATGAAAAGTTCTTAATTTTTCCTTTATTCATTCCTTTTCGATTTTGATCATTTTTAAAACGGCGAATTTTCTCTTTTCTTATTCTTTTATACACTTATTAAATTTGACTTGTTTCATATTTGTAACGATGTAATATTGTGATTTATTTTTCATCCACTTCTTGGTGTGTTAGGGTTTTGAAATTTTATATACTTATATATTCTCAATGGTATTCTAATATTTTCAGAGCGTAATTATCAGTTATCGATTAATTTCATAAAATTTATATTCCATGGTTGTGAATTTGAGAAAAATTGATTTGAAGATTCTGTAATATTTTTAATAAGGAATTGTATATTAAAGACAAAGAAATAGAAAATAATCAAAATGTAAAAAAGCGCATTTTCAAAAACTTTTTATTATATTCATTTTTAAACATATAAACAAATTTGCTTACGTGTTTAAAAATCAATCTCATTTTAATAACTTTTTATTTAACTTGAGTGTTTTGTCCACAAATATTGAGATCGATTTCTTACCCACTTCCAATCGAGATACAGTTTTGAAATTTAGCACAGTGGTGGGTTTCCGGAGACAATAAAATATTATGCAAAAAAATTGCAATCTATACCTATTTTAAATCTAACAAATTGATAATAAAATTTTAGCCCTATCCTTGGACGATAAAGTTTGGAAGGTGGTAACCTCACGTTACGTAGGGTTGTAACAACACCACTAGACGACACACAATAAAAGCTTATACCTTAAAAAAATTTCTAATGTAGCTTATTACTTTCTCTGATACGAAGCTTACAAAGAGAAAGTACTGTAATATTAAAAAATTTTACCACGAGATTTTGATGAATCTCCACGTTTCAGACTTCCATGAGTTCGAAAAACACATTTTTGGAATTATGTCTGTCTGTCTGTGAACACGATAACTCGAAACCGCAACAAGCTACAGTCATGAAATTTGGTATGTGACCTCTTCACCACATTTGCAGATTTCTATCGAATTTTGGACGAAATCAGTCCATAGAAAAACTGCTTGTTCGTCCGTCCATGTCCATGTGAACACGATAACTTAAAAACCCAAATAGCTAAATAGACGAAATTAAAATATAGATTTATTATTGGGATTGTAGATAATTGTATGAAATTTTGGACTCACTCCGTCCAAAGGTTGATCGTCTGTCGGCCTGTATTTTGCGAGCATGGGAAAAGCAATAACTCAAAAACGCAACGACTTAGACAAATAAAATTTGGTATGTAGTATTGTCACCAATATTGAAGAACTGTATCACACTTTAAGCCAAATCGTTCAGTGGTGTAACGAGGTTCAGTGGCTCCAGGGACATAATATTCTTTTTTCACCCCCTCATCACATTTAGCTTGAAAAAAGTGACAAATACTCACTTATATTTTGCCTTCCATTTTATTCTAAGACTGGCCCTCGGTCTATCCATACGCCCCTTGCCTCCTAGTCATTACGCCACTGCAGGCAGAAGACATTTGCATTGAAGGTTAAAACAGGCAACTCCCTCTCTCAGTAGCCTGGCCAACATCCAGTGGCGTAGCAATGGTAAGTATAGCCGGGGCATAATATGATTTTTTTTCCCTTAGAGAGGGGGGGCGGGGCATGGAGAGATTATTTCGGATCCCTCTTCATATTCAATTTTCAAAACTGACATAAACACACTAATATTTTGTTTCCACGGCGCCTCCTAAGATTGGTGCTCGGGGCATCTATACCCCTGTTAGTCTCCCTCCCAGTTGCTATGCCAATGTAGTCGTTGGCAGGGCCGGCCTTTAGCCGATTGGACCAATTGCTCCACATAGGGCTCCGCATCTAAGGGGCCCCGCTCTAGAGTGCAACAAAGAAAGTACTCAAGCTTATTCAAATTAAAATCAAGTATCGTTTTGATTTCAGAACATTATTCTTAGGCATTTTATATTTGTATATTTGTTACATGTTAAAAATTACATTAATAAAATAGTAAATTGTTTCAGAAATTTTATGAACTGTCACTGTCTTAAATCGCTGACAACAATCTAGCGCTTGAAAGAAAGTTTGAGAGCTCCTTACTTTTTTTTCTCTATTAAATTTGAGCATTCCTAATGCTAATATGCAAATACAGTGTAAGCTACCGTAATTATTAAAGTGGAAATTAGCTAATTCGAAAGTTTTTATTCGAATCAATCAGTAATTAGAATTATTTCTGTGGCTGTCTCTTGATTTTCCTTTTAACATAGTGTCAAAACCTCGTATATAATTCGATTTTTTTATTAGTTTCAACTGTAATTTTTTAAATTTTATATTTCTGAATTGTTTTCGTTAGTTAAATGAGACCATATTTTGTGTCCTTAATGATCATGAACAAATAACATTTTAAGGAACTTAATTCACTCGAGTAACTTAACTGTTCTACAATGTAACCCGTTAAAAAGCAAAACAAAATATCTCATTTTTTGAATTTTTTTAAAATTAATTTTTAAGTATTAAGTAAATAAGTTTATTGATATTATTTTTTAAATTATTAAAATATTTAATAATAAATATTATTAATTAATTTATTAAAATTTCATATTGTTTATGTATTTATTATGTATTATTTCTTAAAATTTAAATAGATCGGGTTTATCCAAAATTATTTCCAATCGGGCCCCGCATCTACTAAGGCCGGCCATGGTCGTTGGGAAGGACGACACACAAAATTCATACTCAGGTTTCTTCATTGTACTAAGCAGCACAAAACGTGCACTGTCTGTCCTCCACGAGAACTCTGCTCGCCAAGTTGTCTAGTTGACGGCGGTCGTTATAGAAGCAGGTTATCGTAGAAGGAATCCATTTCGAGGAGTTGGACGTTCATTCAAGTTTGGCGCATTTGACTCCAAATGGGAAGGAATGTGCAACTGCGACAAAACCGAGAAGACGAATGATTAACTACCGCCGCAAATTGGTGCCAAGAATAAAATAAAACCCCGACTTCCGTCGGATCCCTCCTATTCGAAATGGATCTTCCCTAACATAAGCAGTTGCTATAGAGACTGCCGTCAACGAAACAACTTGGCGATCAGATTTCTCGTGACTGACAGACAGTATATTGGGTTAGTATACGAGTCGAAGGGAGAAAACTCCGGCTGGTTTTCAACTATTACTGTATTTGAGGGTGAGGGAGGGTGGAGAATATAATTTTTCATCGTATTCTTTTTAAATATGCTCTTTTTTTCGCAGTTAATGATCTCAGGCGATATTTTTTAGAATAGCATTGTGCATCATGCTAGAAGGTACGTTCTATTCAACTTATAAGAAGATGATTTTGTTGATTTCCTGATACATGTAGCTGAAAATCGTTTTACTGTATTTATAGATAACTTATTTAGTAGGGTGCTGTTTATACTTTTACTTGTCTATAATTTAAAGAAATATCTAACCGACGAGAAAGTTGTTACAACGTATTAATTCAAGGGTCTAATACTTCGTCATAATTTCTTTCTTTGTTTAAAAAATGATAACATCGCTATCACTTAGCGATAATTTGGAGTGCCTTATCTGCAATAACAATATAAAAAAATTGAAACGCTTAGGGCAATAAGTTTCCACTGATTTTGAGTAGGCTAATGACGCACAAATTATTCAAACTTCTCTTTCTTTTCTGATGGAACTTTGACTGATGTGGTGTCGTCAAAGTTCCCAGAGAAGCCTGTAACATATTTTGATACGGACGATTAAATATTTTAAAAGGAAAGGAAATAAAGTTAAGTCTCATTTCGTCGTTATATATTCCTTCAGCTTTCATTCACAATTCTTAAAAATATTTTTTTTTCGTGAAGAAAATGATTTAGTGTATTTGGAAACTTTATGTAATGGTTTCCAATGTCTCCTAGGTTTAATGTCAATAAATGTTTAGAATTTACTGTCTAATTGTAACTATAGTTTAAAACAGAATGTTACTAATAAAGAAAGCATCAAATTTCAAGATAAATTAACCTTTAATATTTAATATTTTCATTTAATATTGCATGAAACGCGCCAGGAGGGGCACCTCGAGTACAAGGATGGGAACTCGTCATATAAGTAAGCTGGTTTCAGGTTCCAGTGGAGGGATATTATGTGATGTGGGCTGTTTAAAAGTCTCACGACCGATAACGGTCCAACCACCTTTTTCTTTCTTTCTTTTCTTTTTTTTTTTTTTTTTTTTTGAACACGCCGACCCTGCTTGCCCAAAGGGTGCAAAGCAGGCCACGAGTCGGCAGGAAGAAGAATTCCAATACAAATATTAGCTTACTACAATACAATACAATATAACACCAAAAATTAGGTAATACGATACAAAGCAATATAAGTAAAAAAATGCAATATAAGTAATATAATGTAAAATACAAATGCCAATATAAATACAGTAAAATACAAACAATAAAAATAATAAATGAATACAAATATATTGTACTAGCAGTACGCGCACGGCGTTGCCCGTGGAATCAGGACTTCAATAAAATGGGGGAAAACACAGGAGATAAAACATCCATCACGAACTCCGTCTCAAGGACAAACTGACGTAATCCTCCCGCTTGGCATGGAGTTCGTTTCAAAAGTGAACAAGTATGCGATTATACAGACCGACAGACAGTCAACCCTTTGACGGATTTGGCCCAAATTTTTTTACGGACCTACATTCATGACGATAAAACTGTGTACCAAATTTTATCCATCTAGCTATTCAAGTGTTTGAGTTATAGTGTTCGCATGACTTCGGACATACAGACAGACAGCCCGTTGACGGATTTTGTCCAAAATTTGATAGAAACCTACAAATTATGTGTAAAGACCACATACCAAATTTCATCCCTGTATCTCTAATATTTTTCGAGTTATCGTGTTCACAGACAGACAGACATAATTCCAAAATTGTGTTTTTCGGACTCAGGGAGGTCTAAAACGTAGAGATTTGACAAAATCTCGAGATCGAATTTTTTGACGATTACAATACTTTCTCTTTGTATACTTCGTGTACGAGAAAATAAAAATGCCCACAATGACACGAAAAGTTTTGAAAACAAAATTAAAACGAAAGATACACATCGGATTGTAGAAATGCATCCTGGGAATGAAAGCATATCACGTTAACTGCAGCGAGGAAGATCACGCACCAGCCAATGAAATTGCAACAATGCATTCTGAGATCGTCCGGAGAAACTCCGGCTAGCAAAAAAATTGTTTGAACTGGTCAGGGAAAAATTAATTTAAAAAAACGAAAAAAGATATTTTAACCATTCTTGTTTTAAATCCGAAAGAAATGTTCCAGTTATAAGCTGAAAAAAATAAAAATTATAGAGATGTTAGAACGTCAGAAGCGATAATTTGAATTACCATAAAAGCGACTATTTTTCAAAAATTTCTCAAAATCCAGTAAATTGCTTTAGACGTAAGAAACAAACTTCATTAGAATGGAAATCGTTTGTTCTTTCCGATGGTGTAACTTTTTTTTCTTACAATTATTCGAAGCCATGCTATTGACAAATGAGTGCGAAAAATCACCCAAAACAACACAAAATATTAAATAAAAAACTTTGTAGATTAAATTTTAAAATTCCGGCTTCCAGGTGCATTCAGTCACCATTACGAATACCTTTGTGCTAAATTTCATGGCTGTAAGTGCGATAGATTCGTCTGGACATCGCAGACACACACGCACATAAACATTGCTTCTTATAAGTATAGATAGCAACGGATTCGGAAACCCTCCGCGCTTTTGCGCATGCGCCGGGCGAAGTTATTTTCATCAAATTAAGGGGAAAGTGAAGAATGGAAGGGTGATGTTTACATTTTACTGAGCGTGATCTAACAAAGAACTCCGGAAATGCGCTCATTGCCTGACACCCCTTTCCGGTGTAAAATCGTCCAAAAGTGATAGTCTCGGAATCCGTTGCTGAACAGTACGTAATAAATAAATAAGCATACTTAATATAAGCAAAAAATGAAGAATAATAAAATCTAATAAATAGTAAATAAAATTAAAGAAAAGGAACAATGAATACTCTTAAAAATGACCACTTTAAGGTGAGCTCCATGCATGAGCTCTGCCGTAGTGAGTTTTCAGTGCTCGTGTTGCTATTTGCGGCGGCTCACTCATTCATATTTGCCCGAGCAGAAGGTGCACAAGTCGGAACCGCCAATATAGCATACAAGGGAGAAACAATTGCGGAGGTTCGATTTATTCATGTTTGCCCCTCTTGCGCTGCCTTGGTGGTTCCGGCTTGTGCTTCTTTTGTTCAAAAGGGATGGTTCCTCGGAACACCTCCAACGCGCTGTCGATTTCGACTCGTTCTTCCTCCGCCGATATCTTCGGCTTTACACCCTTTAGGGTAGGCTGGTACGGTGTGGGCATCTATTCATGTTTTCCATCATTTTACCGTGATTGTTGAGGGTAATTCTAAATGGTTAATAGTTAAGTTCCTCTCCGGGACGTTGGCTAACTGATTTTCTATCGTATCACTGCACCTGGTGTAGTAATTCCTGGTATCACCCCATTGATATCAATCGTTTGACTTCGAGCCTTATATTTTCTCTTCAGTTGCAAAAGTAAAAAATGTAAAACTAAAAGGAAACGTGAATTTTTTTAGAGGATTTTGAAAGTGAGAATAAAAACAGAAAAAGGCAATTGCCAAGTTTTTCTGTTAACAAACTTTCGGTGTTACCATGTTATTGGTATCCTTTTTACCCCCCCCCCCCCTTCCGAGTAACGCCTCCGACTTAGTGACCCACAGACTTGCGTTAAAAAAATAATGAACAAAATATGACCCACTTCTGAAAATGGCTCGCCATCACTGTTCTAGTCGCTGTCTCCCGAACTTTGAGCGAGACAGCTCTTTATAATTATATAAATTATTTCGATCAACATTTCTTAAATTTTACCCTTTTTTTGCGAAATGTAGTTTGTTTTTTATTTACAATACAAACTCTATCTTAATCTGACAATAATCAGTTGACGAGCACTTTCGCAACTCATAATTCGGAAAGGACCCATGCATTTTTTATTGATGGTCCTTATTCACATTTTATTTCATCCACGCAGTGGCTTTATTATGGGTGGCAGGACTGGCAAAATGCCAAGGGCCCAAACTCTTAGGGGACTTCCAACAGAGATGTCAGCATTACATAACCGCATAAACATTACTACTGTCCTAACATCCAGGAATGAAAAATGAATATTCAGTAGAGTCTCCCTACAACGAAGTCTCCCTACAGCGAATTTCTCCCTATAACGAAATTTTCAATCGGAATGTTAAATAACATTCGAAATATTCTCCACATAACGAAGTGGTTGTCTCCCTATAACGAATTTTTTCAGACCTTTATCTTTTCGATTTTTGTCATTTTTGAAGAAAGTTGCTAATTTCTGTGCAAACAAATCGCTCAAATGTGCCTGTTCCTGGAACCACTCCAGTTCTCTCTGTTCATTCCAGCGATAACACATAACAATAGAATGCTATGTGAAGGGTAATTGGTGAAATCTCTTCACTTTTGAGCATTTTATTTATATAATAAAAATTAGTATAATTTTAACAAATTTATAATAAATACTACTTCATTTTTTATTGAAAGTCATAATTAAATATTTTTGAACTTATCGCACATACTAAAAGGTTTGTAACATTTACTTAAATAACTGCAAAAATCTCTAATCTCCGTATAACGAAATTTTCTCTATAGCGAATTTTTCAACTGGAACCAAGCGATTTCGTTATAGGGAGACTCCACTGTATGTATTGTTGGGCTGAGTACGGTCTTTCATTTACAAAAGGAGTAAATCACATCGTTTTAAAATAATGAATAAAAATAGGATAAGCAGTCGCATGGGCGCTTGTTTGGTGATAACTTTGCAGTGGTTGTGTCTTCTAGAGTATGGGAACAGTTTTTGTAATTGAGTATGTGTGAAAGAATAACGATGTCAGTTTTGTTGATTTGAACCTTTGGAATATTGTTTCTTAATAAGATTAGGAAATACTTTGCAAGGTATTTTTTGAAGTTTAAGAAATTGGGTAAATTTCCAGAAAGCAAGTCACACAGGTTCCTTTGATTAAAATAATTTAATTTACTGTAAATCATTTACAGTAGAATGCCACTAATTCAAATATATCCAGAAGTACGCTTATATAACTCAGTTTTAATAATGAAACTTACAATATAATGAAACTTTCTATAAAATAATTCAAAATAGATCAGTTAGAAATGAAGCAGGTGGGCTTAGACGAGCCAGAGAACGTTCAAGTCATCGTCAAAATAATTTAAGTCAGAAACTTGGGCTTTTCAAAAAAAAAAAAGTTCATTCAAAAACTTGCATATAAATTTTATCAAACCCTATCCTCCATCTAAAATTCAGCAATCTCTAAATGCAATCTTCAGTAATCTCCAAACTACGATATAAATATCATCCGAAATCATAGAAACCCCTGTTTCATCTTCATCTTTGCGTTCCGATAGTATAGTCGTCAAGACGTCACCCTCCTCTCCCAACGCTGCAGGTTCGATCCTTGAGTGGCGAAATTTTTCCCCAAGTGTTTTCATTCGCTTTCATTACCTCCTCTGCAATCCAAAATTATCTCATCATTTTAGTATCACCTTAATAGCTTAATCGATTTATTTTTAATTCTTGAAAATAAAAAACTTTCAAAAAATCTTCACACATATTTCTTTCTAATATTATTCATTAATAAAATATTTTCATTTGGTACATGCATTAGCTAACAGGTATAATTTCTATTTTCATCAAACCATATCTGTCAGATTTACGGCGTCCGCGACCCCACTGAAACGAACCTCTCTCATAAATTACCGAGACAGAATGCGCCAATTTGTCTGAAAATACATGGTGTGCTGTGAAATGCGAGGATAACGGTGAGCAGATGCTCTCTGTGGGATCAGTTTGTTTCATATTATATAATTTTATCAAGGGGACTTTTTCACAACTAAAAGCCAGTGTTGCCGATTGGTAACAAACTGTTTTTTAGCCGTAAACCATGCTGCTTATAACAAAATAGGATTTTTTAAAGTATTTTTCCCCTGTTTTATTCAAAAAAATAAAAGTCAGAGAACGTTTTTAAATCAATTTTTGAAAAATCGGCATTTAAAGGTTAAGTTTCTTAGAGCAGCGAAGAGAATCGAGTATACATTTTGAATGTCTTCCGTTTAACCGACTGGGGCCAAATTTTGATACAGATCTACAAGACCATGTACCTTATTTCATATATTTAACTTGTTGCATTTTGAGTTATCGTGTCCACATGCACACGGACAGATAGACAGACCTACTTCCTGTAGATTGATTTCGACCAAATTTAATAGAATTCT
>BGPR01031982.1:0-17732 GCA_013235015.1 Araneus ventricosus | reverse complement strand
AATTACATTGAAGTCGGATGGAGTTTCTTATATCATTGGTAACAGTGCGTTATTCGAAAGTTTTTTTTATTGAACACTTACAAGCATTTGTCGCAGATATTTCTATTCATAAAATATATGGGCAGTGACTGTCAAATGACAGTGTCTTGATTTTGTGATTGGAGAACTATGAATTCTAATCTCTTAATGCAGGTCTGTTCAAAATAGAATTTTCTCTTTGATCAAACAGTGCTTCATTGGTGGAATGGGTGAATGATTTTATATATTAAAATCCCAATTTTGAAGTTACACGGATGGATCTGATAATTTTGAAGTGTAGTAAAATGGCGAGGCCAACTCCTGAGGCAGTACTTTACTTTCAAAACTTCTATTCCACAATATACCAGTTTTAGCATGCAAAATACTTGTTATGAGAAACCATGCGGATTCAATTTTGATTATAATTCCACAATAGGAGGCACTGCTATACAATACTATTTAACGATGACCATATAAGCTGTATATCGGTTCCTATTGAGTAGAAGTGCACCAAATTTGTATATAATACGCACAATATGGATAATAACATTATTGCGTTATTTAAATTAATAAAATTTAATAATATAGGAGAAGGTTTTGAGATAGTCGCTTCATACTTCTAGTGGGTCAACCTACCCCGTAGCCGGGGCAGGTTGGCCCAAGAAACTTGGTCTCAGTTTGAGGTTTTAAATTAATACTGATAGTTAACATATTCAATTTTTATTAGAACGAATTCTTTCTGAAAGCACACTGATAGTGTCAGATTAAAAATTTTAAAAAATTTTGAATTCCTTTTTCAAAAAATTCTTAGAAGTGAAAACGGATCAACTAGACCCGATCTTCCCTAAATAATACGATATCGATAAAAATATAAAATAATTAGAAATTAATTCGTACGATTTACCTGGAGAGTAATCAATGTCCGCATAATAACTGCCATCAGTTTTCTTGCATTAAAATTAAAATTTAACCTCATAAGTGTATAGACCAAGGTTTCTTACGACCTCAAATGAATACGAGAAAATTGCCGCAGAGGTTTCCTCTTTCAGATTTCACAACATTTGTGGGTAAAAAATAATGCCGAAAATCTCCTTCGCTTAACAGATTCCTTTAAAATGTCCTACTTAACTTGTTTAAATTGATTTTTCTTTTAGTTACCATTAATAAATGCTTTATTTTCTTATATATATATTTTTTAATTTTTATGTCTTGGCAAAATATCTACAACTGAAGTCAGGGGTCGAAAAACGTTTTCTTGTGAAAGAAAGACTATGATTGAAAAATGATTAAAACGCCGTCCAAAATCAAATAATTGCTGATTACGCATTAATGCATTTTTTATTGTTTATATAAATACCATTACAAAAACTTTTCTTACATGAAAATAAATCTGTTTGAGAAACTAGAAAACAGAATCGAATATGGTGACCTAATTCATCATTTTAGTGGTAATCGGACTTATATACATTAAAAGATGCAAGATCAACCATCTTGCACGAATTTTTCCAAAATTGATCTTCTACTTTTCTTAATTTGAAGGAAATATCAAATCGCATAGCTAAAATTGAACGGAGGGAATAATAAATGATAAGAACTGTTCTAATAAATCAAAAAAATAATTCGTAGGTGAAACAAAAGTTGTATTGACCGTTGTTAAATACAAATTACTATTATTAGGAAACACACATAAATAATTTAAAATTTTATACAACCAAATATATCTTATATAACACTACTATGACATTTTTATGAATTTCGAAATAAATAATAAGTGAAAGTATCTTAGATTTAAAGATTCCGTGGTACTCAGTAGCCTATTGAAAAAGTAAGTAAATAATTTTCCTATTGGCAGAGTAAAAACACAAGAGAACGTTTACAGCAAATAATCATATCCGAAAGATGGAGCAAAGACCTCCTAACACAGTTTGAAAAAAAATTCAGTAATCATTTGCAAAAAGAAGCGAGCCGCCGGGGACTGGTAGCAGAGCTTCGTCTGTAAGACTAGAAGATTGTTGGTTTGACACCTGATTCTACCAAAAATCCTGTGGTTGTAAAAGTCCATTTGATTTCGGGTGTTCATTTTATTTTGTTCAAATAAACAGTCCTGTTTCCTTTTAATTATTTATTTTGACAATCACGAATACTGCACAAACACATTGTCAAGACAAACAGATAGAAAACAATAATAACATTTAAATCGAACAATTCTCAGAAACCATGTATCGGATACCACTCATCCCAATTATCCAGACTGATTTGAATTCCGCATCGGATAGGGAAGATGCGCGCTAGAAAATTCCCTTCCTAGGGATTACTGTGGCCTAAGTTGCCACAAATACGGTGTACACGCACATTAAGTCGCGGTCTGGCGCACATTTAGTGCATCGGGGTAAAATGTTCTACCGTCAATATGAAATTTTGGAGAAGAAATTGACGATTCAGATGTTAGGCTTGACATCTGACCTTTGTTCAAAATTACGAAGACAGTCCCATAATAGTTTAAGTGTAGCAACTAAACGGGACGTTAATATGAAGAAATTCAACTAAGCTGAAAATGTGATATACAAAGTTTAATTGTAAATTTTTCAAAAATACTAATGTCATAAGAGTACTTAGAGAACATTAAAAAAATAATACGATAAGTAACCAAAGAACAATTCATACGTTAAAAAATTGCTTTCATGGCCTGGTAAAAAGTAAGGTCTGTACCATGTGATCTTTCCGAAATGAAAATGAAGGAAGGTGCCTCATATACCTGATATATGAAACCACGCTCAAAACATCTGTTAGTTAAAGTGTTAAGAAGAATAAGCATTAACAGCACTATTTGAAAGCATTAATGACTATGTAGCTCTAAGGAAATAAGAATCTTAATATGATAGAATTCAAGACCTCAGTCAAATAGTAAAGATATGCTATGTACTGTATGGAATCTAAAGTGAAATTTATAATAAAGTCATCTTGATTTAATTCAGAAATTTTTAAAAATGATCTCATTAATTAACCCGAATTTATTATAAAGTTAAATTAACAAAAGCTTGTTACAAATATTTCAAAGAAGTTAAAGGGATAAAAATTTTGAAGCAGACATTTTGGGATGAAATTTACATTAAATTTGTCCAAATAACTTCTGTTAATTTAATATGTCCACGACAAGAAGAATTCCAGTATTGTAATGAAACATTAATATTATGATCCACCGGATGTTGAGAACATTTTAATAAAAATATGGAAAATATGCTACATGAAGTATTTGGCTTCGGTTTTACGTTCATATTCTTAATTCGATAAAAGCATTCTTGTTTGAAGACTCGCAGCTATGTTTAAGCGATAATATAATTAGGTCATTGATAAAACTCAGAAGTGCTGCATCCATTTTATAATCCCTATGTCTTTTATTTCATCAAGTGCTTCAGTCAATGATGCTAATATTAAAGCTTTAGGTACTCAAAACATCGTAATTTGACCTCAATATTTAACTAATTTATTCTTAATTATTCTCAAAGCAATCATTTTAATGCTGCATTTTCGCCTTTAACATACTGTTAAGTTGTTAAAGGCGAAAATGCAGCATTTAATATTAAGTTCCTTAGTGACTCTTAACAGTTTTAAACTAAATAATTTTGCTAATTGCAGTTGCAATAGGAAGGTTTGTTACAAATTATTCAACTCATCAAATAGTACAAGTCATTAAACTGGATAAACTGAAGAGGTCTAAGATAAGTTTCTTGTACATTTAACAAAAGTTTTAGAGACTTAAATAAATTCAAAATGTTAATTTTTATTAGTTTGCAGTAATGTGCTCTTTCAAAGATTTATAAGGGCAGTATTCATTTATTTCTATAAGAGTGAAAAAAAAATTAGTAAACATCATGATAACAGGGAGCATGTATTTTTTTCTCTCTCACTGAATTTCGATGGTAAAAAGTGAAATTAATCCGCTAATATTTTGTTGTCGTGGCGTCATTCAAGACTGGCGCTTACAGTAGTTTTATCCGTAGTCTTGTCGTTCTGTCGCTAAGCCATGGGACATATTGTTTGAAAAATTCCCAATTATTGGATTGCATAAATGCTATTTGCACATAAATAAGTTGTGAATACAGAAGCAAAAATAAACGCTAAAATTAACTCGTGGAAAAAAATTTCAATTGAAATAATTGAAAATAAGAAATCATTAACCCTTAACTATAAGAGGTTTTTAAAATTTTTCAACAAAAGTCATGTAAATGAGTGCAAAGAATGCTAATACAAGGAAAAATAATCAGAAGTTTAATTTTGAATAAAGTTTAACAAAAGTTAATTATTGTCAAAAAGTATACATTGTTTGATTAAAATTTCTTCAGTAAAATATTCCTTTATTCAAGTCAAAACTGAGTAAAGCAAATAATTTTATTCATCAAATATAAAGTTATTGAAAATAATTTGAAAAAAATGAAAAATGTTAGTAAATGCAATTTACACCATATTTGACTACCTGAATTCCATCAATTGAAACAGATTGAGAATGATCACCTAGGATTTAACTTGGTCATTAACAGAACTCCGCCCCGTGTCCCCGTGCCTGATGTCATTACGACAACCGAACCGGTTGAATGGACATGGGCCTTTTGTTCAATAACAATCACTTCATCTTCTGTAGTTAGATAAGCAAAAATATTTTTATTTATAACATTTATATTTTATTTGTTGCTTAGAAGTTGATTGTTTGAATTTAATCTTGATGCTTCTACGATTGATTTTAATAATATTTCTCAAAAAGGACAGGGTAAAATGTCTTCCCTAAATAATTGTCGTTCAAGTTCTGAGTAAAGTAGAGTTATTTTTAACTCTTGCATACACGAATAACGCTTTAACTTTTTCAAATCTAGTTATATATATACAATGCCTCTAAGTTTTAGAGGAGTTTTCTTATACAAAAATTTCGAAGAAGATGGCTTTTTTCTTGTAAATAAGTCATGTTCTTCTTTCTTTAGCTAAATATACATTACTTGAAATTCAGCTCAAAAATGATTATACAATCAGTTAATATATTTGCTTCAAAGTGTTATTGAATTCAATTATGAAAATAAAAAACATTTTCAGAAAATAACCCTTTTATTAGTGTTCTAAAATGTAGAAAATAATTTTTTTTATCAAAATTCTGGAAATTAGAACAAAATAGTAAAAGCAGGCTACGCTGATAGACACTTTAAGGGTATTGGAATTATATATATATATATAAATATATTTTAAATAAATATATTTAACTGAAAATATATTTAAACTTGAAATATATTTTTAATTTTTAGTGATATTTAGGAATTTTCCTTCTTATGTTAATATTTGTGGCTTAATTTCAGTACAATATTGTTTACAACGATTAACTCTTTTACAATTCTGCTTCCTCCTCCAGATTTTTAATAAAAAAAGTATTTCCTACTTTTTAGTATGCCAATAACAATGTGTCCTCAAGACCATCTTTAAGGAAAAGTTTTATTATTTTTTACATTTTAGTTTTAAATATATTTCATACTATTAATATTGAATTGTAATTAATATTTTATTTATTATTATTAACATTGTGGAATTCTGTAATCAATCCTTTCCCAAATCCGCTATCAAATGGCATATTACACATGGATTAAAAATTAAATTAATAGATTTACTCAAATCTAAGCTCCAAAAATGTTACAATCATTGTTATTATCATTGGGAATACACAATTGTAAATAATTTTAGAATTTTAGTTCATCAGAAAGTGAATGAAAAATCGAATACCATCATCATGAAAGTGAAATAAAATAGTGCAAAAATAGTCATTTTTATTTCATGAATTTCAAAACTATATTTATATAAATTGAAGATAATTTTAATAATCAATCTTCGTAATGACCACCTAAAAGCTGCTGCCGAACTTTAAAAGTATATTTGATACAACTATTGATTGATTAAACAATATAACGAGCAAACAAAATGGAGCTTACCAGAGGCACAAGATTAGGTAAAATTCTCCGTGAGAAAAGTAAAATATGCATTAGCTGTCACCAAGTTTTGTATTCTAGGATTTTTTTTTAAAAACCGGAATTAAAACCTGCTGAAATGTGATTCTTAATAACGCTAATTGAGAAATGATTCGCTGTAAACTGGTTATACTAAAATGTGTAACCAAAGAGAAGGAATTTTAATGCTTGAAATAGTACGGTATTGAAATAAGATAACTATGAAAAGTTTAATTTCTTAGACCACCTCTGACCGGAATTCGACACAAATATGAAGAAGAAGGAAAAATATGTTCTGTATTTGAAGCGTAACGGTGAGTATAAAATGCCTTATTGTTCGGTAAATCAAACATCAGCTTTTCTTAAGAGCTTAAAAATACTTAGAAAATGATGAGAATCGTGGTAAGTCATTTAATAAAGCATTTATTTTCATTTAATTTTATCAGCCTTTTTCTACCTCATGCCTTAAAAACGCCTTATTTCATTTATCTTTTGCAAGATCAGAAACTAAGAAAAATGCACTTCAGAAATCATTATTAACTTATCATTATTAATTAAATTATTTAAGATTTAAAAAATACTTTTCGTACTTCTCGGAATTCTGTGATATAATTTCTTTCTTTTTCTAGAGAGTTAGAAATCGCACAAGAAGGTTTTATTTGTTACTTAGATAAAGACTTCAGACAAAATTTCATTTTGTCGAAAATTCACATCATTAATGAATGAAAAACTATTTTTTCAGCCTATTTAAAATTTTTATTTTGTTCATTGAAGTTGTAACTTCCTAATATTTAAAGCATATAATTTTAACAGAAATCTATAATCTGTTTTTCATAGATTAATATACTCAAAAATAAATATATAAATTGAAATAGTTAAAAACATATAAAAGGTTGCCAACATGAATTTCGGTGGGCATGAATTTAATTACCATGTTGTGCATATGCATCCGATAATTTAAAAAATGCACTAAAAACTAAAATCCGTGATTGAGTTGCGACGATCCATTTGGTGTGTGTCCATCTGAGGTATCATTTTAAATTCTAAAGTAACAGAAAGTGTAAATGATTGTGATCAATTTTTTGCAATACTTTAAAACTGTTATAATATATTTTTTTAAATACAAAAAAAAATAGGTTTGCTTTTTATAAGTAAAAGAATAAATTATACGAAAGTGCATAGCTTTTCTGAACAGTGCTCTTACAATCTCCAAATCATCGTTGATACAAATTGTTTTAATCGTTGATCGTTACTACGGTATGAAGAAAGTGATATATTTTTTGTAGTAGGAAGATGCTAACTTTAAGCATTTTTAAAAAGTGTTCCAAAAATCTATTAAATAATTTTTTATTTGTATTATTTTTAGATTAAAGTCTGAAACAAACAAAAGCTGCCAATTAAAGGAATTCGTTAAAGTAACCTTTAACATTATATCCTCAAATAATGGATAAGTAATTCATTCGAAGTCAAAATGTGCGTGGCAAAAGTGACTTTGCAACTCATCTAACTGCCACTATCTTAAAGTACGCTGTGAACCCGTGTCCTTTTTCCTACTGAAAATTTGACGTGTATCACGTGAGCATAAATTGACTCATACAAAACATTTTCATTTAAAACAGCAATGGTAGGACGTTTTCAATTTGACATATGTTGTAAAGCATCTCTAAATTTACCATAAATGCTATCCGCCTATTAAGTAAACAAAATAAATTGACTTTTAAATGCGCATTATGAGGAAATACACGTGGTGATCGTGCAAAAATATCGATGGGCACACTAAAAAGATCTGCGATGAAATTTTGGATGCATTCTCTTCCAAACGGTAAAAATCATTTACAAGAAATGAAATTTGAAAAAATCTACCATATTTTTGTATTGAGAAAATTTATTATTTAAGTATGATGCATACTTGTAAATAGAAAGGAATGCGTACAACAAACTTTAAAATTTTCTCAGATCCTCGTCTTGGCCCTTGTCGCCATTGCCGCCTGCTCTCTGGACGTGATCCCCCACTACAGTCACCATGGCCACGGTCACGGAATCAGCACCAGATACTTCAGGAAGGCACAAGGTCACGGATATGGTGGCTACGGTCTTGGATACGGAGGATATGGATATGGTGGTCTTGGCGGATATGGAGGTTACGGTCTTGGAAGCAGGGGTTTTGGATATGGTGGCCTTGGGGGATATGCATTTCTTACCATTTACATACTTGTAAATGGTAAGAAATGCATACAGTTTGTTTGATTTCGAATATAATATTTATTTAAATTAAATTAATTGATTTATCAACATTTTAAGCTTTACAATATTTTATTCACTGATATACTTCTATAAAGTGGTACGCTTTGATATAAAACTATTCAAGCAAAAACATTTTATTATATGTATCCTTCGGATATAATTGAGCGAGAGAAGCGAAGTCTCCGTTTTATAAGTCAGCAGTTCAGCATTTTGACTGTCTGTAAATGTCTGTCTTGATGTAAAACGGTATATACACTCTGTCCCAAAAGTATATAGACTGTAGTAAAATATATGTTTTAGCAAAACGGAAAGGCATACAAACACCAATTACAAATATGTTTATTCAAACCATATGCGACTTGCATTCAAAGAAATATTTAGAAAAAATAACAATTTGTATTTCAATGATATAACAAAATGGAGATATTAGGTGTCCCAAAAGTTTATAGAAAATATGACATTTCAACAAAAGGTGCTCAATACAATGTTCTTTAATAGTTTAAAGTCTTTTCATTTTTCAGTATGACATCGTATACACGTTTTTTCATCGACATAATTAAGATTTGTACTATCTCTGGTTCCAAGTTGTACCATACAATTTCAATGGCTCTCTTCAAGGCATTCACTGAAAAAAATTGTCCTCAATTCTCATATACCTTCCGAGACTTAATGACACACACATTCTCAATTGGGCTTAGATCAGGACTCATCGGTGGCCATTCAAGAACAGTAACATTTTTTGAGTTTAGATAATTTTTCGTAGCATTGGAGGTATGGATGAGAACATTATCATGCTGATATTCTCAATTTCGTCCCCCTATGTTTTCTGCAAATGGCATAAGATGATTTTCTAGTGTTACTGTGTATTTGGGAGAATTCTTTCGGCCACCTAAAAAGGCCAAACCCAATTGACCGTTTAAACCAAAAGCCGCCCACGCCATCACAGATCCACCATCACTTTGCCTACTGTAAAAGCTCCTGGGCTCTTTTCGTAAATCATGCCAATATTTTATATTTTCGTCAGGACCATCGAGGGTCCATTTTTTATCATCACTGAAAAGTACAGCCATCCATTTATCACCATATGGAATATGATTACGAGCCCATTTTAGTATCTTACTAATGTGAGGCTTTGAGAGTGGTAATCTGAGAGTCATTTTTGCGTGGATCATATAACCAGATTTTATAATTCGTCTATGAACAGTGTTCTTGGAGATTTGCAACCGGGAAGCCCTAGTAATTTCGCAAACCGACATTTTCTGACTCTAAGCCATTCTTTGTATTCGTCTATCACTGAGAATATCCGTCACACGTAGTCTTCCCGAACGAGGTTTTGGCTCATATGGCGTCTTCCGAGTTAATACACGATAAATCATACTTTTAGAACGATTTAAAAGTTTGGATATTTCCTTAACAGTCTTACCGAGCAATTTCAAATTCAGAATTTTACTCACTTCTTCATTGGAGATCTGCTACGCTTTAGGCATCTGGAAACGCAGAACAAACGACCGCTTTCCTTTTATTACAACGTATTTATTAGGCTCCGAATCGACGTCATGATTACCGATAGCATATTTGTATAAAATTGCATTTGTCTATAAACTTTTGGGACAGGTTATTTCTGTTTATTCTACGATTTACAAATTGGCATTACATATACGGTGTAGTCTATCCTATTAAAATTCGAAGGTAAACAAACGTATGTATGTATGTATGTATGTCCTTCTATCTTCTCACGAACCGCCGAACGGAGAAGCACGCGGAAGGTACCAAAAGATGGGGAATAATCCAGGGAAGCCATTTCGGCCATTTAAATATCGAAATTTTAATTAGTGAAAAAGATATTAATTAAAAACTAATTGACAACAATGCTTTTCATTGTTTCGGATACTTTATAACAATACTTTTCATTGTTGCAGCGCAATTCAAAATACATTTTATTGTTGAAGTCGTTTACTTTAAAGAACATTGTTGCAACAACAATAAAAAAGTGACGCTGACAGAAATAAAAAAATGTATTGTTGCAATATGAAAACCTGAACAATGCAACAAGTCAATGTGGATAGAGTTTTGTGTGGGTTTTGGTAATTGATATAAAGAAACAGGGAAAATTAAATAGCCCATATAGGGTTTTTACTAAAACTATTGTTTTCTTTGAGGTTTCACTTTTAGATTTCATGTACTCAGTGCATCTTGCTTCATGTGTATATAAACTGGAGGCGGGCATATGAAAAAATACGGATTCCGATCAACGCTGGGTTATCTCATTCCTTCTGTACTAAAGTCAGACAAAAAAATAATTCCGGAATCGTAATTTTACAAAATAAAGATTATTTTTGCGATTTTTTAAAAGCATATTTTGAAGCCTTTACGCGGACGGAATGATTGAACCGCTCTTTTCTCCTTATTTATTTAGGAGAGAATGTTGGGCATGTGTCACATGACCTCACTTTTTCTCTCCGTCAAGGAATGACGCATTATTCGAGAAAGCCCGTGCAACGCCGGGTCACGTAGCTAGTTTGTCTATAAACTTTTGGGACAGGTTATTTCTGTTTATTCTACGATTTACAAATTGGCATTACATATACGGTGTAGAACTACTGTTTTTTCAATATAATAGACATAACATATCTATACAGTAAGTTACATCGAAATACGCCATCTACAACAAAAAATATAAGCAAAATAGAAGAGTCTATAAAGTTTTGGGACAGAGTGTATGTATAGGGTTTTATTTTCTGAATTCCTTTTACGAGGATGGTCGATTAACTGATTTCAGAGTTTTGGCGAGTTTGGCACCATAAAACAATTAAATCAGTTTGGAAAAGTTTTTTGTCAATATTGATAAAAGCAAACATTTAATTACAATTTTAATAATACGATAAAAAAAATATTTAGTGGTAATTTTCTACATACTTATAAAACAACTATTTGATAGTCAATGTATTAATACTGATGAAAACAAAGAATTGTAATTCGCATTCAAAGAGAGAGAGAGAGACAAAATAATAATATTTCATGCTGATAGCTACTTTTTCCTGTTTCATTCCATCTAATTTTTTTTTCTCTTTCCTCGAAAATTTTACTAAGTATTCTATATAACAGTTCTTGTTATTAAAATTTGAAGAAGATTATCGGTTATTTCTGTAACTTTTTTACGTATTTTGCACAATTTTTATATAATTAAAGTAAAATACTAATCACATTATTTCAATTAGATACTTCTTCCATCGTCATGCGTTTTTGCCAGTGTTAAGGTTATGATAGTTGACCGATCAAAATGATTTCTGTTTCAACTCCGTTCAGCATTTCTTCTGCCTATAAATTTGTTTGTCACGCAGTCACCACTAAATGCTTTGTTCGGTTTTCTTCTGATTTAGCATGGAGGTTCCGTGAGATTATAAAAAACGACATATATGGCAGAATTCTTTTTCATGCCGTTTCAAGACGGTGGCCATTTTAATGATTTCAATGTGTTTTTTGCACCATTTAAGCATTTGACTATTTTTGGTGTTGTTCAGTTGAGTGGCATTAACGTCCAGTTTGGAGGTAACAGGTTTGTTGTTTTGGGAAGGACCTTGTAATTTTGATCTGCTGTCAGACGACGAGGACGGCGCCTGGGCTGGCACCACCTCTCCAACCTTCCGCACTATTCCAACGGGTTTTGAGCCTCGAACTTCTGTCCCCGGAGCTAAGACCTTACCACTAGGCTACGGCTGCCCTTCAATTTGATATTGGCGATATACTTAATTGTAATTTTGTTAATTCTAATAAAAGCAGACATTTAAAATTTTAATTTTGTTTGTACTGATAAAAGCAGATATTTTTAAATGTAATTTTGTTAATACTGATAAAAGCAGACATATAATTGTAATTTTTTGAAAAATGATAAAAGAGAACATTTAATTGGAATTTAGTAAATAGTCATAAATACAAAGATTTGTGTAAATAATTCGTATTGAAAAAAATGTGTGTACTTGAGAGACAGATAAGGTCACAGTGTTCCGTGTTGAGAGTTGCTTTTTTCTGTGTAGTTCCCTCTAATCGTTTATTTCTCTTTTTCCGAAAGTATGCTTTTCCCACGATTCTACCCAAGTGGTTCATGTTGTGAAAACTTGATGACTATCTCCACTCTCAAATGCAAAATTTACTAAACATCTGCTACAGCACATTTTTATGTAACTTTATCAACTTAATGCATTTGTGTTGAAAATACTGGGAGTAAGATTTGCTTGCAATGTCGGTGTTCAATATTGTACATTGATTGGTTTAAGATTGTAAATTATGATTTTGCAAAATAGTGTATTCATTGAGACAAAGAAAGTATACCTCTTCGAGAGATAAATCATGATATCCGTTATCCTGGAAACAATGTTGTCTCTAAAATGAATGACAACGTTGGATAAACCTTTAAGGTATCCGAATAGGTTGAAAAAGCGATTTTCGAAGAAAAATCCAAAAATCTTTTTTTTTATGATCTAAGAATAAAGCAACAACTTTTAAGATTCTAAAACAGTCTTTATTCTTATTCTTATTCCTTGAATATTTTATTACTTGTTATTAATTTGAACTATTGTGTTATTATATTTTTTTAAATGCGTTTTTTGAAAAATGAAAATTTCACTAAAATTAGTCCACGAGAAACGTGATATCTCCAAAACAATTCAATAAAATTCATTGAAATTTGGTAAACATGTGTCAAAACCCTTTGAGGATGTGATAGAGCACAGATTTTATGATAGCTTTCTTTAATCATGTTTTACAGTCACTTTTAGTTCGAAACACAGGATAATTTTGGCGAAAAATCAATGGCGCCAACTTTGAATGGTTATAAAATATTTATTTCTTAAAATGAATTTTACCTTGCGATCTATTACATTTTATATAGTTTGAGAGGTACGCATGCGAAATTAAAATTAAACATGTCCCATAATTTTTAAGTTATGATGTTTTCATTAACTTTGAAATTGTTATTAAAATTCTTGAAAAAAATTATTATTTTCAAAACCTACTGATGAAATATGAATTTTTATTTCTAATTGTGACTATTTAAGCCTATTTTTGTTCTTTAGCTCTATAAGTCTTTTTTTATGAACATTTTTAAAAAATGTTTTCTCCGAACCTAGTCGGATACCTTAAAGACTCCGATGAAGAATAGATCTTGGATTTTTTAGGGGGGGGAGCGAGGTGTACTGTGTACTTAACTACTAGTTATATGCTATCCATATTATCCGTTTCAGAAGTTAATTGACTGTATTTCCAGTTTCAACTAATTATTGTCAACGAATTAACTAATCGTTTTTATTTCTAGGTACAACTAAGAGGCATTGTCAATGGCTAAAAGGATTGGTTTCAAAGTTCAGAAAATAAAAATGTGTAAATATCTTTAAAAGATCTGTTTCAATAAATATTTATTTCTGTATTTGCTTGTGTTTTTATTTCATATCAAGCTTATGTATGCATATCTTTATATTAATTAATCGTTGCAAATTAAAAAGAATATTACTGCCACATTAATTAAATGTTAGCATCTCATCTGTAGCAGTTTTATCTGCTATACATTTAAAAAGAAAGACTCGTTTCTGGTATTTCAAACAAGCGAAACTCCCATCAGAAATATACACACCTAAGGAATTCAAAATGAAAATAAAATAACTGCTAAAGTCAAATAATGTTTCTATATTTTTATGTTTACGTTTCAGCAGGTAATATAACTACTTACCTATACTACCGGGAAAGAATAACTTATTGACCCAAATTTGTAGCTATTTTAGTTCGGACAGGCACTAAACTGAAATACTTTCAACTTGATTGCATTATCCTAGCTGGAATATTATCTTTTTTGCCTAATCAATAAAATTTCTTTAAATTTTTATAATATCTCATTCTAATATAAAAAGCTTTGAATATTGCAATGAATAGTGGCCATCATAGTTTAAAATATTTCTATTAAATCATATGTATATTTTTCTAAAGACATCTTTTGTTTGATTTTTTTCTATCCCAGTTCGAAGTATTCAAATGAGAATTTTTTTAGTATAAACCGAAGGAAAAGTTCATTTCCAAGATATTTAAATTCGAGTCTCCTTTATTTCGTTCATGTCGATTTCCATCAGTTTTACAGAGAGCTGATTTAGGAAGAAAATATATCCAATTCTTTTAGATATTCTTGAAAATTTCAACTTTCTTTTCTAGAAAGCATATCTCTTCTCTGTTTAAGAGATTATATTAAACATGTGTACGTATTTAAAAGCTACGAAACCATGCAATGAAAACTTTTATTTCGCAGGTTGCTAAAATTTGAAACGTTGATATCCTCTTCTCCATTCTTCTCTAAAGCATTCAAGTGTGGGTTTGAAAGTCAATAACTAAAATTTGCACTATCATAAATATCAGGAGGCAACATAATTAAAATTGTTTTTATATTTTTCTGTTAGGATTTTGAGATCAATTGCAATTATGTTTCACATTAAATCATTATAGGTAATCACAAAATAAAGAGATAAAGATTTTAAAACCATTATGTTAAAAAGATGACTTGTTTTCTGAGATATGTAATAAATATCAAGGTAAAAGAAATTTTATTATAAACTATTTATAACTATTCATGGCATTTAAAATTAGAAACAATCTAATATCATTATGCACCAGGTCTCACCTCCATATAAAGCACAGCAAATAGACTTACGTTTCCTGAGCTTATTCTTCTTTAGGATACATTTTGAATAGCAAAACTTTGGAATACGAAAAAAGAAAACTAATTAAACGTAATTTTTAATGTTTACAAAAATATTGAAAAACGTAAAATCCTACTCTCCTTAACAGGCAAAAGCAATGCGGGATTTTCCTTATTTTAATGAAGTTAAAAATTGATTCAAATTTAATGAAGAAAAAATTTTTTTAAAAATTCAACCTCAAGTATTGATATTCATTTTTATCGACTGGTAACGATTTAGATTTACAATCATTTCGAAACGTGTATCGAATTCTTAGTTCGCAAGCTTTGTCATCTTAAAATAATTTTTTCATTTGCTGACACCAACACTAGGTCGAAATAATAAACATTTTATGAAACCTTCCCAAATTGATCTATCGATGTAATAAAGTAAAGAATTTCTAAATCATTAAAATTGAAATTTGTAAATAGAATTTTCACTCACATTGTATATGAACTACATTCATGAAGGAATTCATATATAGCTATATTCATGAGCTATACTCATGTTGGTCATTGATCTAGAACTACTTAGAATCCATCCAAATACGGAAGGCATCAAAACTAGACTCTCAGTCAGTTGCTTAGGAGATTTAACAGTTATCACGGTCCAGTAAAAGTCATCTCCAATCCAAACTTCGATTGGCAAATTATCTGTTTTTTCATACGGATCAGCAAGTTTCATTTTCTTTTGCCGAGCAAAAAGAGTAATATCCGTTGGAACAGTTTGATGAGGTGCATACGTATCAGAGCTCTCAAATGCACTTAAGCTAACACTTGATTTGTTCCAAGTACTGGACAATTCCAGCTGAACTCTTCTTCGAGGTTTCGTTTCACTTGAATGAGACTCAAATCCTCGAACCTCTAGGTTGTCAGTGCTGCTCACTTTTAAATTCAAAATATCTACTAGACGAGTAGAAACAAAACTAGACTGAGAACCTCCATCAAGAATACAGCGTGTTAATTTAATGATTCCTGTGGGACCAGTAATAAACACTTTTGCGGTTTGTAAATGAGTAACATTTGATGCAAAAATGTTTACTTGATTTGCAGTTGTCAAAGGAATAAGGTGAGGGTTGGAATTTTTACAAATTGAAACATGGTGTTTCCTTCTGCACTTGATACAGAAGGCCTTATCCTTTCTACGACAACTCCTCACATTATGTCCTTTGTTCGCACACAAGAAGCAACGGCAAGCAATCTTGAGACTCTGGACACGAACATCTATATCAGTGACAGATTTGCACTCCTGGGGCCAATGTCCTGCAATATTACAGAAGGGGTAAAAAGGTGACGGTTTCTTTGAATAATTCTTTGGCTTGTATTGAGTCTTCTAGTTAACATTAAATGCTGCTGTGGATGGCAAAGCACAAAATTTTTCGGTTGGTTCGCTTTTAATTTTCGAGGTAGTAAGAGCACCCTCAACTTCTTCAGAGAGAAACTCTCGCAGTGTTAAAATGTCACTTTCTGATATTTTTTCTCTTTTAGCGTGAATGATCCATCGTCGACAAATATCATCTGGGAAGGCACGTAGAATTTTGGCTATTAAAATTCGCCCTTATGCATTTATATCTTCTCCCAGAGCAGTTAAAGCTTGAAGCCTCCTGTTATACACTCTATAAAAATATTATTTAGAGACATTGGCGTTGGGTTTGAATCAGGCGTTATATTATCCAAAAAATCTAAATGAGCCTGGATAATTCTATTATTATCACCATACCTATTTTTTATGATATTTTTCACTGTTTCATACGTTTCAGCAGTTATTCTTATTCCATCACCCAAACGCGGCGGTTCATCTTTCAAATAGCCTCTTAGATAGACATGTTTATCTACTGTCGAACATTGTTCGTTTAAGTCGACTGCAGAAGAAAATTGCTCAAAAAACATATGAAATTTTTCTTTATCACCATTAAAGGGCTCTATTTTCATTGCAGGTAATTTTACAGTGGATTGAATATAAGTCATAGGTGCATTTGCGAGATATCGCTGGTCTAGGATGAAGGAAAGGGAAAGTATGGCGTGTTCATCGCCTCATTTGGCGAAATGGCGGCGTCTAGCGTCGGATCGATGTTTAGAACTTTAAAATTTTCTAAAGCTTTTCGCGTTTTAAATATAGTTAATTTTGTCTATCTTCATAATCTGCACATTCAATTATATCTAGTACAAATTCATCATCAGAAATTAAAGAATAAATTTTTTCATCTAAAATCTTTAACTCTTTAAACGTTTCCGAAAGGCGACTGATCGTAAAATTTATTTCTTCCTGTGAGCCATTAATATTGAATTTATTGCAGGAACAAGAGATGTTTCCTCTAACATAACTTCTTTTCCTTTTTAAAAGAAAAGCCTCGTCGTTGTTTTTTTCCGTTGTTATCATTATCATTAACAGCTTTGACGGTCAGCCGTATCGGAAGCAATTGAATCATTCATAGACATTTTGCGTATTCGTAAGAAAACAAATTAAAATAGATTTGCCTGTCTCTGTCCGTGAGTTCAAACTGGTTGTTTCGGCACCATTAAATTTGTTGGGTATCAAGCGCATTTATTTCTCATTGATTCACCAAAATTTTATACAAAATAAAAGACATAGAATTTAACAGGAAAACGTTAAGGAAACTGGATCGTAGAACACAGGAGAGTCAAAGTTACAGTTATTTATTCTTTCAATTGTTTACTAGCGTATCTCGCGCCATGAGTTATTATCCTCAAACCGGACAGAAGCAATGGCTTATACAATTTAATTGAAAACAAGCTATGAGAATCTGTGAAACAAA
>BGPR01031981.1:0-17732 GCA_013235015.1 Araneus ventricosus | reverse complement strand
TTTGTTTCACAGATTCTCATAGCTTGTTTTCAATTAAATTGTATAAGCCATTGCTTCTGTCCGGTTTGAGGATAATAACTCATGGCGCGAGATACGCTAGTAAACAATTGAAAGAATAAATAACTGTAACTTTGACTCTCCTGTGTTCTACGATCCAGTTTCCTTAACGTTTTCCTGTTAAATTCTATGTCTTTTATTTTGTATAAAATTTTGGTGAATCAATGAGAAATAAATGCGCTTGATACCCAACAAATTTAATGGTGCCGAAACAACCAGTTTGAACTCACGGACAGAGACAGGCAAATCTATTTTAATTTGTTTTCTTACGAATACGCAAAATGTCTATGAATGATTCAATTGCTTCCGATACGGCTGACCGTCAAAGCTGTTAATGATAATGATAACAACGGAAAAAAACAACGACGAGGCTTTTCTTTTAAAAAGGAAAAGAAGTTATGTTAGAGGAAACATCTCTTGTTCCTGCAATAAATTCAATATTAATGGCTCACAGGAAGAAATAAATTTTACGATCAGTCGCCTTTCGGAAACGTTTAAAGAGTTAAAGATTTTAGATGAAAAAATTTATTCTTTAATTTCTGATGATGAATTTGTACTAGATATAATTGAATGTGCAGATTATGAAGATAGACAAAATTAACTATATTTAAAACGCGAAAAGCTTTAGAAAATTTTAAAGTTCTAAACATCGATCCGACGCTAGACGCCGCCATTTCGCCAAATGAGGCGATGAACACGCCATACTTTCCCTTTCCTTCATCCTAGACCAGCGATATCTCGCAAATGCACCTATGACTTATATTCAATCCACTGTAAAATTACCTGCAATGAAAATAGAGCCCTTTAATGGTGATAAAGAAAAATTTCATATGTTTTTTGAGCAATTTTCTTCTGCAGTCGACTTAAACGAACAATGTTCGACAGTAGATAAACATGTCTATCTAAGAGGCTATTTGAAAGATGAACCGCCGCGTTTGGGTGATGGAATAAGAATAACTGCTGAAACGTATGAAACAGTGAAAAATATCATAAAAAATAGGTATGGTGATAATAATAGAATTATCCAGGCTCATTTAGATTTTTTGGATAATATAACGCCTGATTCAAACCCAACGCCAATGTCTCTAAATAATATTTTTATAGAGTGTATAACAGGAGGCTTCAAGCTTTAACTGCTCTGGGAGAAGATATAAATGCATAAGGGCGAATTTTAATAGCCAAAATTCTACGTGCCTTCCCAGATGATATTTGTCGACGATGGATCATTCACGCTAAAAGAGAAAAAATATCAGAAAGTGACATTTTAACACTGCGAGAGTTTCTCTCTGAAGAAGTTGAGGGTGCTCTTACTACCTCGAAAATTAAAAGCGAACCAACCGAAAAATTTTGTGCTTTGCCATCCACAGCAGCATTTAATGTTAACTAGAAGACTCAATACAAGCCAAAGAATTATTCAAAGAAACCGTCACCTTTTTACCCCTTCTGTAATATTGCAGGACATTGGCCCCAGGAGTGCAAATCTGTCACTGATATAGATGTTCGTGTCCAGAGTCTCAAGATTGCTTGCCGTTGCTTCTTGTGTGCGAACAAAGGACATAATGTGAGGAGTTGTCGTAGAAAGGATAAGGCCTTCTGTATCAAGTGCAGAAGGAAACACCATGTTTCAATTTGTAAAAATTCCAACCCTCACCTTATTCCTTTGACAACTGCAAATCAAGTAAACATTTTTGCATCAAATGTTACTCATTTACAAACCGCAAAAGTGTTTATTACTGGTCCCACAGGAATCATTAAATTAACACGCTGTATTCTTGATGGAGGTTCTCAGTCTAGTTTTGTTTCTACTCGTCTAGTAGATATTTTGAATTTAAAAGTGAGCAGCACTGACAACCTAGAGGTTCGAGGATTTGAGTCTCATTCAAGTGAAACGAAACCTCGAAGAAGAGTTCAGCTGGAATTGTCCAGTACTTGGAACAAATCAAGTGTTAGCTTAAGTGCATTTGAGAGCTCTGATACGTATGCACCTCATCAAACTGTTCCAACGGATATTACTCTTTTTGCTCGGCAAAAGAAAATGAAACTTGCTGATCCGTATGAAAAAACAGATAATTTGCCAATCGAAGTTTGGATTGGAGATGACTTTTACTGGACCGTGATAACTGTTAAATCTCCTAAGCAACTGACTGAGAGTCTAGTTTTGATGCCTTCCGTATTTGGATGGATTCTAAGTAGTTCTAGATCAATGACCAACATGAGTATAGCTCATGAATATAGCTATATATGAATTCCTTCATGAATGTAGTTCATATACAATGTGAGTGAAAATTCTATTTACAAATTTCAATTTTAATGATTTAGAAATTCTTTACTTTATTACATCGATAGATCAATTTGGGAAGGTTTCATAAAATGTTTATTATTTCGACCTAGTGTTGGTGTCAGCAAATGAAAAAATTATTTTAAGATGACAAAGCTTGCGAACTAAGAATTCGATACACGTTTCGAAATGATTGTAAATCTAAATCGTTACCAGTCGATAAAAATGAATATCAATACTTGAGGTTGAATTTTTAAAAAAATTTTTTCTTCATTAAATTTGAATCAATTTTTAACTTCATTAAAATAAGGAAAATCCCGCATTGCTTTTGCCTGTTAAGGAGAGTAGGATTTTACGTTTTTCAATATTTTTGTAAACATTAAAAATTACGTTTAATTAGTTTTCTTTTTTCGTATTCCAAAGTTTTGCTATTCAAAATGTATCCTAAAGAAGAATAAGCTCAGGAAACGTAAGTCTATTTGCTGTGCTTTATATGGAGGTGAGACCTGGTGCATAATGATATTAGATTGTTTCTAATTTTAAATGCCATGAATAGTTATAAATAGTTTATAATAAAATTTCTTTTACCTTGATATTTATTACATATCTCAGAAAACAAGTCATCTTTTTAACATAATGGTTTTAAAATCTTTATCTCTTTATTTTGTGATTACCTATAATGATTTAATGTGAAACATAATTGCAATTGATCTCAAAATCCTAACAGAAAAATATAAAAACAATTTTAATTATGTTGCCTCCTGATATTTATGATAGTGCAAATTTTAGTTATTGACTTTCAAACCCACACTTGAATGCTTTAGAGAAGAATGGAGAAGAGGATATCAACGTTTCAAATTTTAGCAACCTGCGAAATAAAAGTTTTCATTGCATGGTTTCGTAGCTTTTAAATACGTACACATGTTTAATATAATCTCTTAAACAGAGAAGAGATATGCTTTCTAGAAAAGAAAGTTGAAATTTTCAAGAATATCTAAAAGAATTGGATATATTTTCTTCCTAAATCAGCTCTCTGTAAAACTGATGGAAATCGACATGAACGAAATAAAGGAGACTCGAATTTAAATATCTTGGAAATGAACTTTTCCTTCGGTTTATACTAAAAAAATTCTCATTTGAATACTTCGAACTGGGATAGAAAAAAATCAAACAAAAGATGTCTTTAGAAAAATATACATATGATTTAATAGAAATATTTTAAACTATGATGGCCACTATTCATTGCAATATTCAAAGCTTTTTATATTAGAATGAGATATTATAAAAATTTAAAGAAATTTTATTGATTAGGCAAAAAAGATAATATTCCAGCTAGGATAATGCAATCAAGTTGAAAGTATTTCAGTTTAGTGCCTGTCCGAACTAAAATAGCTACAAATTTGGGTCAATAAGTTATTCTTTCCCGGTAGTATAGGTAAGTAGTTATATTACCTGCTGAAACGTAAACATAAAAATATAGAAACATTATTTGACTTTAGCAGTTATTTTATTTTCATTTTGAATTCCTTAGGTGTGTATATTTCTGATGGGAGTTTCGCTTGTTTGAAATACCAGAAACGAGTCTTTCTTTTTAAATGTATAGCAGATAAAACTGCTACAGATGAGATGCTAACATTTAATTAATGTGGCAGTAATATTCTTTTTAATTTGCAACGATTAATTAATATAAAGATATGCATACATAAGCTTGATATGAAATAAAAACACAAGCAAATACAGAAATAAATATTTATTGAAACAGATCTTTTAAAGATATTTACACATTTTTATTTTCTGAACTTTGAAACCAATCCTTTTAGCCATTGACAATGCCTCTTAGTTGTACCTAGAAATAAAAACGATTAGTTAATTCGTTGACAATAATTAGTTGAAACTGGAAATACAGTCAATTAACTTCTGAAACGGATAATATGGATAGCATATAACTAGTAGTTAAGTACACAGTACACCTCGCTCCCCCCCCTAAAAAATCCAAGATCTATTCTTCATCGGAGTCTTTAAGGTATCCGACTAGGTTCGGAGAAAACATTTTTTAAAAATGTTCATAAAAAAAGACTTATAGAGCTAAAGAACAAAAATAGGCTTAAATAGTCACAATTAGAAATAAAAATTCATATTTCATCAGTAGGTTTTGAAAATAATAATTTTTTTCAAGAATTTTAATAACAATTTCAAAGTTAATGAAAACATCATAACTTAAAAATTATGGGACATGTTTAATTTTAATTTCGCATGCGTACCTCTCAAACTATATAAAATGTAATAGATCGCAAGGTAAAATTCATTTTAAGAAATAAATATTTTATAACCATTCAAAGTTGGCGCCATTGATTTTTCGCCAAAATTATCCTGTGTTTCGAACTAAAAGTGACTGTAAAACATGATTAAAGAAAGCTATCATAAAATCTGTGCTCTATCACATCCTCAAAGGGTTTTGACACATGTTTACCAAATTTCAATGAATTTTATTGAATTGTTTTGGAGATATCACGTTTCTCGTGGACTAATTTTAGTGAAATTTTCATTTTTCAAAAAACGCATTTAAAAAAATATAATAACACAATAGTTCAAATTAATAACAAGTAATAAAATATTCAAGGAATAAGAATAAGAATAAAGACTGTTTTAGAATCTTAAAAGTTGTTGCTTTATTCTTAGATCATAAAAAAAAAGATTTTTGGATTTTTCTTCGAAAATCGCTTTTTCAACCTATTCGGATACCTTAAAGGTTTATCCAACGTTGTCATTCATTTTAGAGACAACATTGTTTCCAGGATAACGGATATCATGATTTATCTCTCGAAGAGGTATACTTTCTTTGTCTCAATGAATACACTATTTTGCAAAATCATAATTTACAATCTTAAACCAATCAATGTACAATATTGAACACCGACATTGCAAGCAAATCTTACTCCCAGTATTTTCAACACAAATGCATTAAGTTGATAAAGTTACATAAAAATGTGCTGTAGCAGATGTTTAGTAAATTTTGCATTTGAGAGTGGAGATAGTCATCAAGTTTTCACAACATGAACCACTTGGGTAGAATCGTGGGAAAAGCATACTTTCGGAAAAAGAGAAATAAACGATTAGAGGGAACTACACAGAAAAAAGCAACTCTCAACACGGAACACTGTGACCTTATCTGTCTCTCAAGTACACACATTTTTTTCAATACGAATTATTTACACAAATCTTTGTATTTATGACTATTTACTAAATTCCAATTAAATGTTCTCTTTTATCATTTTTCAAAAAATTACAATTATATGTCTGCTTTTATCAGTATTAACAAAATTACATTTAAAAATATCTGCTTTTATCAGTACAAACAAAATTAAAATTTTAAATGTCTGCTTTTATTAGAATTAACAAAATTACAATTAAGTATATCGCCAATATCAAATTGAAGGGCAGCCGTAGCCTAGTGGTAAGGTCTTAGCTCCGGGGACAGAAGTTCGAGGCTCAAAACCCGTTGGAATAGTGCGGAAGGTTGGAGAGGTGGTGCCAGCCCAGGCGCCGTCCTCGTCGTCTGACAGCAGATCAAAATTACAAGGTCCTTCCCAAAACAACAAACCTGTTACCTCCAAACTGGACGTTAATGCCACTCAACTGAACAACACCAAAAATAGTCAAATGCTTAAATGGTGCAAAAAACACATTGAAATCATTAAAATGGCCACCGTCTTGAAACGGCATGAAAAAGAATTCTGCCATATATGTCGTTTTTTATAATCTCACGGAACCTCCATGCTAAATCAGAAGAAAACCGAACAAAGCATTTAGTGGTGACTGCGTGACAAACAAATTTATAGGCAGAAGAAATGCTGAACGGAGTTGAAACAGAAATCATTTTGATCGGTCAACTATCATAACCTTAACACTGGCAAAAACGCATGACGATGGAAGAAGTATCTAATTGAAATAATGTGATTAGTATTTTACTTTAATTATATAAAAATTGTGCAAAATACGTAAAAAAGTTACAGAAATAACCGATAATCTTCTTCAAATTTTAATAACAAGAACTGTTATATAGAATACTTAGTAAAATTTTCGAGGAAAGAGAAAAAAAAATTAGATGGAATGAAACAGGAAAAAGTAGCTATCAGCATGAAATATTATTATTTTGTCTCTCTCTCTCTCTTTGAATGCGAATTACAATTCTTTGTTTTCATCAGTATTAATACATTGACTATCAAATAGTTGTTTTATAAGTATGTAGAAAATTACCACTAAATATTTTTTTTATCGTATTATTAAAATTGTAATTAAATGTTTGCTTTTATCAATATTGACAAAAAACTTTTCCAAACTGATTTAATTGTTTTATGGTGCCAAACTCGCCAAAACTCTGAAATCAGTTAATCGACCATCCTCGTAAAAGGAATTCAGAAAATAAAACCCTATACATACACTCTGTCCCAAAACTTTATAGACTCTTCTATTTTGCTTATATTTTTTGTTGTAGATGGCGTATTTCGATGTAACTTACTGTATAGATATGTTATGTCTATTATATTGAAAAAACAGTAGTTCTACACCGTATATGTAATGCCAATTTGTAAATCGTAGAATAAACAGAAATAACCTGTCCCAAAAGTTTATAGACAAACTAGCTACGTGACCCGGCGTTGCACGGGCTTTCTCGAATAATGCGTCATTCCTTGACGGAGAGAAAAAGTGAGGTCATGTGACACATGCCCAACATTCTCTCCTAAATAAATAAGGAGAAAAGAGCGGTTCAATCATTCCGTCCGCGTAAAGGCTTCAAAATATGCTTTTAAAAAATCGCAAAAATAATCTTTATTTTGTAAAATTACGATTCCGGAATTATTTTTTTGTCTGACTTTAGTACAGAAGGAATGAGATAACCCAGCGTTGATCGGAATCCGTATTTTTTCATATGCCCGCCTCCAGTTTATATACACATGAAGCAAGATGCACTGAGTACATGAAATCTAAAAGTGAAACCTCAAAGAAAACAATAGTTTTAGTAAAAACCCTATATGGGCTATTTAATTTTCCCTGTTTCTTTATATCAATTACCAAAACCCACACAAAACTCTATCCACATTGACTTGTTGCATTGTTCAGGTTTTCATATTGCAACAATACATTTTTTTATTTCTGTCAGCGTCACTTTTTTATTGTTGTTGCAACAATGTTCTTTAAAGTAAACGACTTCAACAATAAAATGTATTTTGAATTGCGCTGCAACAATGAAAAGTATTGTTATAAAGTATCCGAAACAATGAAAAGCATTGTTGTCAATTAGTTTTTAATTAATATCTTTTTCACTAATTAAAATTTCGATATTTAAATGGCCGAAATGGCTTCCCTGGATTATTCCCCATCTTTTGGTACCTTCCGCGTGCTTCTCCGTTCGGCGGTTCGTGAGAAGATAGAAGGACATACATACATACATACATACGTTTGTTTACCTTCGAATTTTAATAGGATAGACTACACCGTATATGTAATGCCAATTTGTAAATCGTAGAATAAACAGAAATAACCTGTCCCAAAAGTTTATAGACAAATGCAATTTTATACAAATATGCTATCGGTAATCATGACGTCGATTCGGAGCCTAATAAATACGTTGTAATAAAAGGAAAGCGGTCGTTTGTTCTGCGTTTCCAGATGCCTAAAGCGTAGCAGATCTCCAATGAAGAAGTGAGTAAAATTCTGAATTTGAAATTGCTCGGTAAGACTGTTAAGGAAATATCCAAACTTTTAAATCGTTCTAAAAGTATGATTTATCGTGTATTAACTCGGAAGACGCCATATGAGCCAAAACCTCGTTCGGGAAGACTACGTGTGACGGATATTCTCAGTGATAGACGAATACAAAGAATGGCTTAGAGTCAGAAAATGTCGGTTTGCGAAATTACTAGGGCTTCCCGGTTGCAAATCTCCAAGAACACTGTTCATAGACGAATTATAAAATCTGGTTATATGATCCACGCAAAAATGACTCTCAGATTACCACTCTCAAAGCCTCACATTAGTAAGATACTAAAATGGGCTCGTAATCATATTCCATATGGTGATAAATGGATGGCTGTACTTTTCAGTGATGATAAAAAATGGACCCTCGATGGTCCTGACGAAAATATAAAATATTGGCATGATTTACGAAAAGAGCCCAGGAGCTTTTACAGTAGGCAAAGTGATGGTGGATCTGTGATGGCGTGGGCGGCTTTTGGTTTAAACGGTCAATTGGGTTTGGCCTTTTTAGGTGGCCGAAAGAATTCTCCCAAATACACAGTAACACTAGAAAATCATCTTATGCCATTTGCAGAAAACATAGGGGGACGAAATTGAGAATATCAGCATGATAATGTTCTCATCCATACCTCCAATGCTACGAAAAATTATCTAAACTCAAAAAATGTTACTGTTCTTGAATGGCCACCGATGAGTCCTGATCTAAGCCCAATTGAGAATGTGTGTGTCATTAAGTCTCGGAAGGTATATGAGAATTGAGGACAATTTTTTTCAGTGAATGCCTTGAAGAGAGCCATTGAAATTGTATGGTACAACTTGGAACCAGAGATAGTACAAATCTTAATTATGTCGATGAAAAAACGTGTATACGATGTCATACTGAAAAATGAAAAGACTTTAAACTATTAAAGAACATTGTATTGAGCACCTTTTGTTGAAATGTCATATTTTCTATAAACTTTTGGGACACCTAATATCTCCATTTTGTTATATCATTGAAATACAAATTGTTATTTTTTCTAAATATTTCTTTGAATGCAAGTCGCATATGGTTTGAATAAACATATTTGTAATTGGTGTTTGTATGCCTTTCCGTTTTGCTAAAACATATATTTTACTACAGTCTATATACTTTTGGGACAGAGTGTATATACCGTTTTACATCAAGACAGACATTTACAGACAGTCAAAATGCTGAACTGCTGACTTATAAAACGGAGACTTCGCTTCTCTCGCTCAATTATATCCGAAGGATACATATAATAAAATGTTTTTGCTTGAATAGTTTTATATCAAAGCGTACCACTTTATAGAAGTATATCAGTGAATAAAATATTGTAAAGCTTAAAATGTTGATAAATCAATTAATTTAATTTAAATAAATATTATATTCGAAATCAAACAAACTGTATGCATTTCTTACCATTTACAAGTATGTAAATGGTAAGAAATGCATATCCCCCAAGGCCACCATATCCAAAACCCCTGCTTCCAAGACCGTAACCTCCATATCCGCCAAGACCACCATATCCATATCCTCCGTATCCAAGACCGTAGCCACCATATCCGTGACCTTGTGCCTTCCTGAAGTATCTGGTGCTGATTCCGTGACCGTGGCCATGGTGACTGTAGTGGGGGATCACGTCCAGAGAGCAGGCGGCAATGGCGACAAGGGCCAAGACGAGGATCTGAGAAAATTTTAAAGTTTGTTGTACGCATTCCTTTCTATTTACAAGTATGCATCATACTTAAATAATAAATTTTCTCAATACAAAAATATGGTAGATTTTTTCAAATTTCATTTCTTGTAAATGATTTTTACCGTTTGGAAGAGAATGCATCCAAAATTTCATCGCAGATCTTTTTAGTGTGCCCATCGATATTTTTGCACGATCACCACGTGTATTTCCTCATAATGCGCATTTAAAAGTCAATTTATTTTGTTTACTTAATAGGCGGATAGCATTTATGGTAAATTTAGAGATGCTTTACAACATATGTCAAATTGAAAACGTCCTACCATTGCTGTTTTAAATGAAAATGTTTTGTATGAGTCAATTTATGCTCACGTGATACACGTCAAATTTTCAGTAGGAAAAAGGACACGGGTTCACAGCGTACTTTAAGATAGTGGCAGTTAGATGAGTTGCAAAGTCACTTTTGCCACGCACATTTTGACTTCGAATGAATTACTTATCCATTATTTGAGGATATAATGTTAAAGGTTACTTTAACGAATTCCTTTAATTGGCAGCTTTTGTTTGTTTCAGACTTTAATCTAAAAATAATACAAATAAAAAATTATTTAATAGATTTTTGGAACACTTTTTAAAAATGCTTAAAGTTAGCATCTTCCTACTACAAAAAATATATCACTTTCTTCATACCGTAGTAACGATCAACGATTAAAACAATTTGTATCAACGATGATTTGGAGATTGTAAGAGCACTGTTCAGAAAAGCTATGCACTTTCGTATAATTTATTCTTTTACTTATAAAAAGCAAACCTATTTTTTTTTGTATTTAAAAAAATATATTATAACAGTTTTAAAGTATTGCAAAAAATTGATCACAATCATTTACACTTTCTGTTACTTTAGAATTTAAAATGATACCTCAGATGGACACACACCAAATGGATCGTCGCAACTCAATCACGGATTTTAGTTTTTAGTGCATTTTTTAAATTATCGGATGCATATGCACAACATGGTAATTAAATTCATGCCCACCGAAATTCATGTTGGCAACCTTTTATATGTTTTTAACTATTTCAATTTATATATTTATTTTTGAGTATATTAATCTATGAAAAACAGATTATAGATTTCTGTTAAAATTATATGCTTTAAATATTAGGAAGTTACAACTTCAATGAACAAAATAAAAATTTTAAATAGGCTGAAAAAATAGTTTTTCATTCATTAATGATGTGAATTTTCGACAAAATGAAATTTTGTCTGAAGTCTTTATCTAAGTAACAAATAAAACCTTCTTGTGCGATTTCTAACTCTCTAGAAAAAGAAAGAAATTATATCACAGAATTCCGAGAAGTACGAAAAGTATTTTTTAAATCTTAAATAATTTAATTAATAATGATAAGTTAATAATGATTTCTGAAGTGCATTTTTCTTAGTTTCTGATCTTGCAAAAGATAAATGAAATAAGGCGTTTTTAAGGCATGAGGTAGAAAAAGGCTGATAAAATTAAATGAAAATAAATGCTTTATTAAATGACTTACCACGATTCTCATCATTTTCTAAGTATTTTTAAGCTCTTAAGAAAAGCTGATGTTTGATTTACCGAACAATAAGGCATTTTATACTCACCGTTACGCTTCAAATACAGAACATATTTTTCCTTCTTCTTCATATTTGTGTCGAATTCCGGTCAGAGGTGGTCTAAGAAATTAAACTTTTCATAGTTATCTTATTTCAATACCGTACTATTTCAAGCATTAAAATTCCTTCTCTTTGGTTACACATTTTAGTATAACCAGTTTACAGCGAATCATTTCTCAATTAGCGTTATTAAGAATCACATTTCAGCAGGTTTTAATTCCGGTTTTTAAAAAAAAATCCTAGAATACAAAACTTGGTGACAGCTAATGCATATTTTACTTTTCTCACGGAGAATTTTACCTAATCTTGTGCCTCTGGTAAGCTCCATTTTGTTTGCTCGTTATATTGTTTAATCAATCAATAGTTGTATCAAATATACTTTTAAAGTTCGGCAGCAGCTTTTAGGTGGTCATTACGAAGATTGATTATTAAAATTATCTTCAATTTATATAAATATAGTTTTGAAATTCATGAAATAAAAATGACTATTTTTGCACTATTTTATTTCACTTTCATGATGATGGTATTCGATTTTTCATTCACTTTCTGATGAACTAAAATTCTAAAATTATTTACAATTGTGTATTCCCAATGATAATAACAATGATTGTAACATTTTTGGAGCTTAGATTTGAGTAAATCTATTAATTTAATTTTTAATCCATGTGTAATATGCCATTTGATAGCGGATTTGGGAAAGGATTGATTACAGAATTCCACAATGTTAATAATAATAAATAAAATATTAATTACAATTCAATATTAATAGTATGAAATATATTTAAAACTAAAATGTAAAAAATAATAAAACTTTTCCTTAAAGATGGTCTTGAGGACACATTGTTATTGGCATACTAAAAAGTAGGAAATACTTTTTTTATTAAAAATCTGGAGGAGGAAGCAGAATTGTAAAAGAGTTAATCGTTGTAAACAATATTGTACTGAAATTAAGCCACAAATATTAACATAAGAAGGAAAATTCCTAAATATCACTAAAAATTAAAAATATATTTCAAGTTTAAATATATTTTCAGTTAAATATATTTATTTAAAATATATTTATATATATATATATAATTCCAATACCCTTAAAGTGTCTATCAGCGTAGCCTGCTTTTACTATTTTGTTCTAATTTCCAGAATTTTGATAAAAAAAATTATTTTCTACATTTTAGAACACTAATAAAAGGGTTATTTTCTGAAAATGTTTTTTATTTTCATAATTGAATTCAATAACACTTTGAAGCAAATATATTAACTGATTGTATAATCATTTTTGAGCTGAATTTCAAGTAATGTATATTTAGCTAAAGAAAGAAGAACATGACTTATTTACAAGAAAAAAGCCATCTTCTTCGAAATTTTTGTATAAGAAAACTCCTCTAAAACTTAGAGGCATTGTATATATATAACTAGATTTGAAAAAGTTAAAGCGTTATTCGTGTATGCAAGAGTTAAAAATAACTCTACTTTACTCAGAACTTGAACGACAATTATTTAGGGAAGACATTTTACCCTGTCCTTTTTGAGAAATATTATTAAAATCAATCGTAGAAGCATCAAGATTAAATTCAAACAATCAACTTCTAAGCAACAAATAAAATATAAATGTTATAAATAAAAATATTTTTGCTTATCTAACTACAGAAGATGAAGTGATTGTTATTGAACAAAAGGCCCATGTCCATTCAACCGGTTCGGTTGTCGTAATGACATCAGGCACGGGGACACGGGGCGGAGTTCTGTTAATGACCAAGTTAAATCCTAGGTGATCATTCTCAATCTGTTTCAATTGATGGAATTCAGGTAGTCAAATATGGTGTAAATTGCATTTACTAACATTTTTCATTTTTTTCAAATTATTTTCAATAACTTTATATTTGATGAATAAAATTATTTGCTTTACTCAGTTTTGACTTGAATAAAGGAATATTTTACTGAAGAAATTTTAATCAAACAATGTATACTTTTTGACAATAATTAACTTTTGTTAAACTTTATTCAAAATTAAACTTCTGATTATTTTTCCTTGTATTAGCATTCTTTGCACTCATTTACATGACTTTTGTTGAAAAATTTTAAAAACCTCTTATAGTTAAGGGTTAATGATTTCTTATTTTCAATTATTTCAATTGAAATTTTTTTCCACGAGTTAATTTTAGCGTTTATTTTTGCTTCTGTATTCACAACTTATTTATGTGCAAATAGCATTTATGCAATCCAATAATTGGGAATTTTTCAAACAATATGTCCCATGGCTTAGCGACAGAACGACAAGACTACGGATAAAACTACTGTAAGCGCCAGTCTTGAATGACGCCACGACAACAAAATATTAGCGGATTAATTTCACTTTTTACCATCGAAATTCAGTGAGAGAGAAAAAAATACATGCTCCCTGTTATCATGATGTTTACTAATTTTTTTTTCACTCTTATAGAAATAAATGAATACTGCCCTTATAAATCTTTGAAAGAGCACATTACTGCAAACTAATAAAAATTAACATTTTGAATTTATTTAAGTCTCTAAAACTTTTGTTAAATGTACAAGAAACTTATCTTAGACCTCTTCAGTTTATCCAGTTTAATGACTTGTACTATTTGATGAGTTGAATAATTTGTAACAAACCTTCCTATTGCAACTGCAATTAGCAAAATTATTTAGTTTAAAACTGTTAAGAGTCACTAAGGAACTTAATATTAAATGCTGCATTTTCGCCTTTAACAACTTAACAGTATGTTAAAGGCGAAAATGCAGCATTAAAATGATTGCTTTGAGAATAATTAAGAATAAATTAGTTAAATATTGAGGTCAAATTACGATGTTTTGAGTACCTAAAGCTTTAATATTAGCATCATTGACTGAAGCACTTGATGAAATAAAAGACATAGGGATTATAAAATGGATGCAGCACTTCTGAGTTTTATCAATGACCTAATTATATTATCGCTTAAACATAGCTGCGAGTCTTCAAACAAGAATGCTTTTATCGAATTAAGAATATGAACGTAAAACCGAAGCCAAATACTTCATGTAGCATATTTTCCATATTTTTATTAAAATGTTCTCAACATCCGGTGGATCATAATATTAATGTTTCATTACAATACTGGAATTCTTCTTGTCGTGGACATATTAAATTAACAGAAGTTATTTGGACAAATTTAATGTAAATTTCATCCCAAAATGTCTGCTTCAAAATTTTTATCCCTTTAACTTCTTTGAAATATTTGTAACAAGCTTTTGTTAATTTAACTTTATAATAAATTCGGGTTAATTAATGAGATCATTTTTAAAAATTTCTGAATTAAATCAAGATGACTTTATTATAAATTTCACTTTAGATTCCATACAGTACATAGCATATCTTTACTATTTGACTGAGGTCTTGAATTCTATCATATTAAGATTCTTATTTCCTTAGAGCTACATAGTCATTAATGCTTTCAAATAGTGCTGTTAATGCTTATTCTTCTTAACACTTTAACTAACAGATGTTTTGAGCGTGGTTTCATATATCAGGTATATGAGGCACCTTCCTTCATTTTCATTTCGGAAAGATCACATGGTACAGACCTTACTTTTTACCAGGCCATGAAAGCAATTTTTTAACGTATGAATTGTTCTTTGGTTACTTATCGTATTATTTTTTTAATGTTCTCTAAGTACTCTTATGACATTAGTATTTTTGAAAAATTTACAATTAAACTTTGTATATCACATTTTCAGCTTAGTTGAATTTCTTCATATTAACGTCCCGTTTAGTTGCTACACTTAAACTATTATGGGACTGTCTTCGTAATTTTGAACAAAGGTCAGATGTCAAGCCTAACATCTGAATCGTCAATTTCTTCTCCAAAATTTCATATTGACGGTAGAACATTTTACCCCGATGCACTAAATGTGCGCCAGACCGCGACTTAATGTGCGTGTACACCGTATTTGTGGCAACTTAGGCCACAGTAATCCCTAGGAAGGGAATTTTCTAGCGCGCATCTTCCCTATCCGATGCGGAATTCAAATCAGTCTGGATAATTGGGATGAGTGGTATCCGATACATGGTTTCTGAGAATTGTTCGATTTAAATGTTATTATTGTTTTCTATCTGTTTGTCTTGACAATGTGTTTGTGCAGTATTCGTGATTGTCAAAATAAATAATTAAAAGGAAACAGGACTGTTTATTTGAACAAAATAAAATGAACACCCGAAATCAAATGGACTTTTACAACCACAGGATTTTTGGTAGAATCAGGTGTCAAACCAACAATCTTCTAGTCTTACAGACGAAGCTCTGCTACCAGTCCCCGGCGGCTCGCTTCTTTTTGCAAATGATTACTGAATTTTTTTTCAAACTGTGTTAGGAGGTCTTTGCTCCATCTTTCGGATATGATTATTTGCTGTAAACGTTCTCTTGTGTTTTTACTCTGCCAATAGGAAAATTATTTACTTACTTTTTCAATAGGCTACTGAGTACCACGGAATCTTTAAATCTAAGATACTTTCACTTATTATTTATTTCGAAATTCATAAAAATGTCATAGTAGTGTTATATAAGATATATTTGGTTGTATAAAATTTTAAATTATTTATGTGTGTTTCCTAATAATAGTAATTTGTATTTAACAACGGTCAATACAACTTTTGTTTCACCTACGAATTATTTTTTTGATTTATTAGAACAGTTCTTATCATTTATTATTCCCTCCGTTCAATTTTAGCTATGCGATTTGATATTTCCTTCAAATTAAGAAAAGTAGAAGATCAATTTTGGAAAAATTCGTGCAAGATGGTTGATCTTGCATCTTTTAATGTATATAAGTCCGATTACCACTAAAATGATGAATTAGGTCACCATATTCGATTCTGTTTTCTAGTTTCTCAAACAGATTTATTTTCATGTAAGAAAAGTTTTTGTAATGGTATTTATATAAACAATAAAAAATGCATTAATGCGTAATCAGCAATTATTTGATTTTGGACGGCGTTTTAATCATTTTTCAATCATAGTCTTTCTTTCACAAGAAAACGTTTTTCGACCCCTGACTTCAGTTGTAGATATTTTGCCAAGACATAAAAATTAAAAAATATATATATAAGAAAATAAAGCATTTATTAATGGTAACTAAAAGAAAAATCAATTTAAACAAGTTAAGTAGGACATTTTAAAGGAATCTGTTAAGCGAAGGAGATTTTCGGCATTATTTTTTACCCACAAATGTTGTGAAATCTGAAAGAGGAAACCTCTGCGGCAATTTTCTCGTATTCATTTGAGGTCGTAAGAAACCTTGGTCTATACACTTATGAGGTTAAATTTTAATTTTAATGCAAGAAAACTGATGGCAGTTATTATGCGGACATTGATTACTCTCCAGGTAAATCGTACGAATTAATTTCTAATTATTTTATATTTTTATCGATATCGTATTATTTAGGGAAGATCGGGTCTAGTTGATCCGTTTTCACTTCTAAGAATTTTTTGAAAAAGGAATTCAAAATTTTTTAAAATTTTTAATCTGACACTATCAGTGTGCTTTCAGAAAGAATTCGTTCTAATAAAAATTGAATATGTTAACTATCAGTATTAATTTAAAACCTCAAACTGAGACCAAGTTTCTTGGGCCAACCTGCCCCGGCTACGGGGTAGGTTGACCCACTAGAAGTATGAAGCGACTATCTCAAAACCTTCTCCTATATTATTAAATTTTATTAATTTAAATAACGCAATAATGTTATTATCCATATTGTGCGTATTATATACAAATTTGGTGCACTTCTACTCAATAGGAACCGATATACAGCTTATATGGTCATCGTTAAATAGTATTGTATAGCAGTGCCTCCTATTGTGGAATTATAATCAAAATTGAATCCGCATGGTTTCTCATAACAAGTATTTTGCATGCTAAAACTGGTATATTGTGGAATAGAAGTTTTGAAAGTAAAGTACTGCCTCAGGAGTTGGCCTCGCCATTTTACTACACTTCAAAATTATCAGATCCATCCGTGTAACTTCAAAATTGGGATTTTAATATATAAAATCATTCACCCATTCCACCAATGAAGCACTGTTTGATCAAAGAGAAAATTCTATTTTGAACAGACCTGCATTAAGAGATTAGAATTCATAGTTCTCCAATCACAAAATCAAGACACTGTCATTTGACAGTCACTGCCCATATATTTTATGAATAGAAATATCTGCGACAAATGCTTGTAAGTGTTCAATAAAAAAAACTTTCGAATAACGCACTGTTACCAATGATATAAGAAACTCCATCCGACTTCAATGTAATT
>BGPR01031979.1:0-17734 GCA_013235015.1 Araneus ventricosus | reverse complement strand
TCATAACTGTAATGCATATGAATTATTTATACTTTCTAAGAGGAATGTTTTCTCTTACATCTCTCTTGAATCTTAGCTGACGTTGTGATTTCAAAAACTTCAGCAGGAGATAATATGCTCTAGCACGATTAAGTTCTTTGGCTAGCAGCCTATATCAAGATTTATCTAGGTACTTGTGGTCATAAGTGGAGTATGAAATGGTTTGAATTGCATATAGTGCTACCATTTAAATTTTGTTTTAAATCTATGGTTTAATTTTTATGATAAACTTCGGCATCAATGCTTTTACAATAATTATTTACATGTTTTTTCATGAGAATTAGTTATATTATTTTTACCAGATTAAAAAGCTTCATGTAATGTGTAATTACTAATAAATACATTTAAGGTATAAATTTATAAAATAATTTAAATTAAAACAAACGATTTTTCCAGATAAAAATATATTTTTAATTTTAATACCATCACTTTGATTTGAAATATTTTCGAAAAGTAAAAGTTAGTTTTAGAAAATAATTTGATTTATTTACAAAATGCAAGTCAAGAGAAACAAAAGAAACGCTGATATCTAGCTTGAAAACCAAACGAAAACAAGGACGAAAAAGGAAGAATATATGAAAATAAATAAAATATATTCAATGAATTAAGGTAAGCGCTAAAATTTTAACATCGCGTGGAAACTTCTAGAACTTTGTTAAATGGATAATTTTATACAATGATGCCAGTAAATTTTTAATAACTCATAGGAAACTAATTAAATAAGGAAACATGAAGTTTTAGTTCACGTGTATCTAATTTTTATAATTTTGAAGCAAGGAAATTTAAGAAGTTTCATTCTTTTTTTAATGGGGCAATATGAAGGACTAACTATATTGATTTTAGTTATTTTTAAGAATCAACTTATTTAATTTTTGCTAAGCTCGGAGAATTAATTGCTGTAAAAGTTCAAAAAATGTATGAAAGAATGCAAAAATAAAAATAGTGCAGAAGAAATTATTAGCATTTTAACGGGTTTTTAATGAATAAACAGAAGAAAAATCTGCTGAATATTTTGTATCTAATTGAGTTACTCATTCAAACCTTTATATTCAGTTGTTGTAAGCTTTGATGAAGAACATGAATATGTGAATTAATGAAGATTTATTATATTTTTCTTCTTTTTGAAATTTAATTTTATTTTACTAATAAAAATTTTGATAATATGTAATTCTAATTAAAACTACCATAATTACTCATTACAACTTTAAAGCGTTGTTAAGATTGCTGATATGATTATGATTTCCTTTTAAAGTTGTATATGCTGGTGTTCTTCTTATTTAAGCAACTATCGCTGTAAACTGAGTTGAAGTTTTCTCAAAATTGTTTTTCAGCAGAGAATGAAACTCAGTTGAAACACGATTGCTAAGCCTATATATGAAACAAAGCCCGTGCTTTTTTCCTTGTCTGATGACACATTTTTTAAGTTACGTTGACACACGTCAGAATGGAAATGACAATAATTTTTGTTATAATGACATTTATGTCTAACTATTCAAAGAACAAACATTATGGTACAGATTATCTAATTTTAAGAATACAATATAGCCCATTTTTGAAGCCCAAAATGCGTTGAAACTAAATTTTCCAAAGATAGTTTCTTCATTTCCAGCTTCTCCAGGAAAATGAAAGAAAAATTCAACCTAATACAAATGAGGTGTTTGCAACAGATATTTACAGATATATAAGAATAAATTTCATGCCTCGAAACAAGTCATTAATGCTCATAATAAATCTTTCTTTATGTGTTAATAGTGCTGAGGATATTAATCCTGATCCTTTAGCTATACATGTAATTGATGTTATAGGTTGTTGAGGTATGTATTAATCTATTTAATATCTATTATTTTCAATTTTAAGGATTTCTCAGTTTTTTCTAATTATCCTGAATGTTCTGATTTTCCATTTCTAAGCTTGGAAAGATTCAGCATGTTTTTAATTAATTCGGATTTTTAATGTTTTTATGCTATTCGGTATGCAATATTTACAAATGGTAACAAGAAGTCAAGCTAGATTTATATTTATACAGAGATATGAGCTAAATTCCGATTCCATAAAATGTAAGAACAATTTTACTTAAAGTTTTTCTAGCAACATTTAAAACATATTACTGGTATTGACGCATTACTGCAGAAGAATTCAGTACAAATTTAGCAACTTTAATACTCCTAGTAATTATTTTTGTGGAAACAAATGCAACTAATATATTTATTTAGGGAAATTGTCTTCCTACAATTACAGTTTCGGTTAATTAAACCGTTTAACTTCAGTATGACAAAAGAAAAAATTCCCCTGAGATACCACATAACTTATTGTGAGAAATTAATTACTTAGAATTAAATCTTGATCACTGTTACTTATTCTCAGCGACTTAAATATACGATTACAAACATAGTCTGGGAAGGAAATCGAAACTCAAGAGCAATAATTTTTTTCCGAAAAGATGTCCTCAACCAAATGAAGTATTTATATTAATTTCTCAGAAATATTTAAGATAATTCCCAGATATCACGTACATTTGCAGCAAGTTTGATTTTTACTTTATATTATCTTGTCATGGCAAATTTGACGCATCGATGTTGTAGCGAAATTGCTGCAAATTAACCAGGCAGAATCGCCACTCTCACTTGCAAAATGAGTTTGCCACAAGTTTGAAAGGGCGAAAATAGACAACAAGCGCCACCCCTCCTTGCAATGCAAGTTTGCTGTGATGGTGTCATGACAAGTTCACAGATCAATTGCAAAACAAGTTTGCTGCAAAGAAGATAGCACACTAAGAGACACTAAAACAGAGAAAGATCTTTCTCTGTTTTAAAAAATAATAATAAAGCCATGGGTAAAATCTGTACATTAAATAGGCACAGAATGGTAATGGGAAATGCGTTGATAGTAAAAATTCTCAAATGTAACATATTGCACTGTTATATTTTGATACATAACTGAAATACCTTTAACAATAAAATGAAGGAGAAAATATGAACAAATTTGGAAAATTTTAGAGAAAACTTCAAAACATCTTCATTTTCTGTGATAACTGGAAGAGATTGCTACAAAACTCAAAATCAAGTGTGTTGAGTATTTTCATTTCTTCTTTTGCTGAAGCATAACAAATTTCGTTCGTCGGTTTCAAACTGACCTTTCCTACAGAGTGGAATAAAAGGATAAAATACAGAAAAATTTTCTCTATTTAACAGTAGGTGGCATTTTTGCTTGGGACTATTCGTTTAGCCCAAAGCCATTTTTAACGATACTTTTCCATGACTTGTGCTTTGAAGGCTTGGGAATACTTTCTTTCTCTTGAAAGGACATTGGATAAACCAGCTTGCTATAGCAGTTTAGTTTTGTTGTGTTGAAATCAAGAACTCCCTGTCACTCAAAAAAATGAATAGATCTGTAATAGTGAACTTCATATTCCTGACACATTCAGAAAGAGCTTCTATTCTTGTATTATATGAAATAAAAATTGAATGTATTTTTTTTGTATCTCTGGAGTAGTTTTTTTTCTGCGCTTTACAGCTTCCTTAACAAAGAAAGCAGTTTTCCAGTTGATAAAACTCTTTTAGAGCAGAAAATATGAAATAAAAAAGAATTTCGTCAAATAATCGTTTGATGACAATTGAAACTGGTTAACTCTTTGAATTTGTATTAAAAATTATATATAAAACTTTTAACTAACTTTAAATTTAAAAAAACGAAACATTTGAAACATTTTACATAAAAATGTGCTGATTTTCTGATGAAAGGAATCTTAAATATTATAATCCTAAAATATTTTATATATAACAGGGCACATATAAAAAGATAACAATACTGACATTCAATTATATACGCTTTCTTAATAACAAAGCTTAAAAATTATTTTTAATAATGCAATGATAAGGTTACCACATCATGTTCTTTAATAAAATAATATAATTTTGTTCATTGACTTGAATTAAGTTCAGAAGATTAAATTCAGAAAGATATTTAATATTATTTTTATTGAAGAATTACAACAATCCAAAAACTATACTTTTTCAAAAAGTTATCTTCTCACTGTTCTTAATTAAATATTTGCATAACTAACATCATTGTCTCTAACACACGCGATTGAAGGCTTTTTTTGCTTTTGACTCAATATAAAAATTTTAAGAAATTATAAACTTTTTGACCAGTAAGTTTTGCTGTACTAAAAAATATTTTTATTTAAGTTTTAGTTTTTTTGAATTGCATAAAGGTTGAATATGTTGAGTACTTCACACGCTTATAAATAAAATACATAATTTAAATTACAGTTGGATGATTACTATTCGAATATTTAAGTTTAAAACCGATCAGTTTGTGAAAAAAAACCATCAATCTGTTTCTCGTAGAAATCAATAGAATTTCTACGTGCTGAAATATCGTTATCATTCTAAATCTTTATGGCATTCCACTGAAATTTGTTTTATATAAGCTGTCCTAACTACTTGACTTTCAAATTATGAAAGTAAATTTATACTATGTTTCACATATGTGCTGTAAAAATTATTTAATACTAATATTCATTTTTCCTCTACTATTTAAAAGCATTAAGTTTAAATTTTAATACAATGTTTCGTTAACATATTCTCACGAATTCCAGAAGTTTCGTGTAGTTTGGTTGAAAACTCTGCATATTATAAGCAAAATACATGCGGGAAAAAATGTGATTTAAAAAATCCTTCATATCATCCTGAATATGCATGTCATTTTTACCAAAATGCATTTAAGTGTTGCTCGCAGGAAACAGAACCATTGATGACGGTTGCAAAAAATTACCCGCTTTATGTGAAACGGGTTAAGCACAAATCATTTACTTCTTCATTACTTTCTGGTCGGTCCCCTCGTGACCAAATCTTCCCTGTAATATTTCAATTCTAACTTCCTGCGTCTTATTGAGTCAATGTCACATCAAGTTGATGCACATCGGCGGTCAAAAGGAGGTCCTACACGTTATTATGAAGTATCCTATGATTTCTGACACTTCCTTTCATTACTTTATTGCATAGTTGAGTTTAATGAAATAACACTTATTCAATTTTATTATTAGGACACTTATTTTATCTTAAAAAATATAAATACTTATTTGGCACTGGATAGGCTACAAACAGGCTCTTGTTCCATAAAACCCTAAGCAAAACAAACCAAAGTCGAAAATTTACTGGCGCACTTTAACATGATATTTAATTTTGACGAAGGCTAAATCTATGAATTCACCAAGATAATACATTGCATTTGGGGAAAAACTTGCGCAAGTTATTTCTCATAACAAAGTATCATATAAATTTCATTCCAGGCATGTGTTGTGTCATCGAAGAAAAAATTTGGAATAGAAATACCAAACAAATAAGACATTCCTACAAGCAGGGTTTTCCCAAAAGAGCTGTATAAAGAACAATATAGCTCTGTTAGGCCATTGTTTTCAGTAGGCAAAATAAATGCGATTGCAAAGTTTCAAAATCAAAGGTACCTTTCACCAGTTTTTGATAAATCCGGAACAAAAACCTGTGTATGAAGCTGTAAAGATAGAAAACTCTTTTTCTAACAGAAAATATTTATCTACTGTGGTGCAATTTATTTTTGTTAAGTTCATATGTGAGTTTAAGCAAACAATTAATTCTTATTGAAATGACTTTTAACTTTTAATGAACTAGTGCAGCATTTTCCTAAAATGAAACATTTGCTACTTTTATATCAGAGAATATTCAGAATGAATTGACTTTTGAATGGAAATTAGTGAAAGCATAATTATTTGCCGCTGATATAGCTAACATATTCCTAACTTTTCTTTGATGTAAAAAAAGTTATAAAGTTATTAATTAAGGGGACGGAGAAAACTTTTTGCTAAATATTATTGAGTATTATATTAGGTAGATAAAAATCTACTTTATATAATACGTAGTGACATGTAGCTTTGTTTGGATATCATACTGAAATATGACATGAAGCTTTTTCATCACTAAACTTTAAACATTTAGACAGTTGAAATTTTTATATAAATCTGTTATGATAGCTCCTGTTTTTGTTTATTTTTTTATTCAATATGTTAAGCAAATAAGTCTAAAATTATAACGTAATGTAGGCAAACTAAGAGATTGAAGCTAATGGGATACACAATACATTCATATTTTTATCATTGAAAATATAGCAAGCTTTGTTCGGAAATGAGAAATATCGAGTTTTAACAATTTATTATATCTTAAAAATTATAGCCAAGTTAGCTTAAACTTTTAGATTATTACCTTTCATCTAGTGGAGCTCTTGAGTGCTTGTTACTTTACTGCAGAATACACATCTGGCGATTATTCTATAAATAAAAGCCCTTATTACTTATAACGCCTGAGTAAATAAGGCTCTGCATTCAAGTTTCCCGGAATTTCAAGCATTAATTACCATGTAATGTGCATTCTTAATCATCAGAAGCAAGGGAAATAAAATTGAACGCTGGCAGCCAAGCAAGTTAGAAACTTTCAAAGATTCACTTTATCTTCCAGTTGAAGAGAATAACAGATCGACTTCTAGTTATGTCGTAACATGCATAACTTCCCTGATATCCCATGCACATTTGTGGGTAAAATCTAGTTTCATTAATTTGTTTCTCCTGCCCGATGCAACACACGTCTGAATAAATTATGGGATTCATTAGGCTGCAGTTCTTTACAGCGAAAATAGTATGGAAGTCTGATGTCATAGCTGTTGTATGCAGTTGAGAAGAACCTACTTCTGTTTTAACGTGTAAATCGTTACGTGTAATTATTATCTGTATCCCAGCTAACAGGATTATGCAGTACCAAAATAGCGGAAAAGCGTTACAAATGTTTTCTCCTCTAGCTAAAGACTAGTTTATTGCTTAGAGATATTGTGATAACCACAACTTGAAATAAAATTTTTGAAATTTCTTATTTTATTTCTCTGATACAAGAATATTACCTGATTAGTCGAATATTAGTTGTAATGTCTTTGAGGCAGCTTGAAACTATTTGATATTGAGAAGCAAAATATAATTTTAAATATAATCAAGAGATCTTCGCAAAGTATCTTTTTTAAAAGAATTTGAAGTGTAGAGTTTTGTACCAAAAATTAATTCAGAGATTACACCATAAATGCGTTCAATTAGAGATTAATTTTCTTGTTTAATTACCATACTAAATTTTAGAAGGAATGTAGGTCATATGTTAATCATGTTACAGTAGTTATCCCATTCCCTGCCGTGGTCCCCATTTGGGAATCAATAGTGTTTTTATGTTTTTCTCCCTAATTTCTGATTTTTTGTTTATTTTAAAGTTAAGTGTTTACGTAATAGTCTTCTCCTAATTTACAGTTAAACTTATTGGTGTCATTTAAATCCGTGCTTATATATTTGATTTTTTATTTAGAAATTTGCTTGTAAATGACTCGTTTTCACATTTGTCTATTTGCTGAATAAATATCTATAATCAACATTGAAATAACTTATTTTTTATTATAGAGGTTATGTGCGTATGTGTTCTGAATAGCATAGTATCAAAATTAAGCAAATTGTTTACTTCATAGCTTGGCTACGTGCAAAATACAATGATCACCATTTGGGGCTCACGGTTGATGTAACGCAAAATGGTTTACTATTTACGCTACAAATAGGACTTACGTTTCCTCTGGTGCAATACCTTTTTGGAACGTTTCTAAAATGCTTCTTTTTTCAGTAAATTGTGGAATTTGTCTACTGATAACAAAAATTATAATGGAGATGAGGGGTAGAGGAGGAAAGGAATAACAGGTGTTAGGAGCAGGTGATTACGAAACACTGATGATACAGGATATTGCTATAATGCTGAAATATATGAACGTCTGCTAACTAGTAATTCGAAAAAGGATACATATGGTTTTTGAATAAGATAGCAACCATAGACAAACCAGAAAAACACTGCTTTTATTTCAATATTTTTTTCATAAGTTTTGATTTGATGAAGGCTCTAAAAGAGTGACATATACCTGCGACGGAAACGGTGAGACATAATAGGATTAATAAATATCCTATAAAAGCGGATAAGGAAATGAAAGAATTTTGTGAATTTTCGATTATAGATATAATGAAATAAAGGGAATATTTGGCCTTCTCTGGAAAGATAATCGCATTGTAAAGATGCTATCAAATCATTTGGACGTTCTACCTTTGGGAAGTGGGCAAAAATGATCTAGAACTGAGATAAAACAAGTGTGTGTTAATTCCAAAGCCTGATGCCATTGCAAATTGCAATAAAAACATGGGTGGTGTTGACAAACTTGCTGGAATATACAAAAGTATAGAACAAGAATTTGAGGCAAGAAGTGGCACTTTCCTATTTTCACCAATGCCGTGGATAGGGCTCTGTTGAATGGTCATACAATATACTGCATTGCTATTAAAAAAATACCACTATTAAATTTCAGAAGAGACGTTGCAAGGTTCAATTTAAGTTTACACTCTATGTCTGACCCTAGAAATATTGGGAGACCATGGTACAGTGTGAGCTCCCAGAAACGAGTACCAGATGATGTAAGAAAATATTCTGAGGGACCTTATTTAGAAAGAGCATTAGATTGAAAACGTAGAAAATGTGCAGTTTGTAAAACAAATGTTCGTAAACGATGTGTAAAATGTGATGTTGGATTGCATGTCGAATGTCTTAAACCATGGCACTTATAAAAACATTATGTAATTTTTTACATGCAATGTAGTGTGATCCCCAAATGGGGATTGATTTTTAAATCAATAAAAATCATATATTTATATTCTATATTGTAAAATTTAATGGTCTAATTTTTTTGACGCACTAAAACGTAACTTTACATACAAAAAATAATCGACAGTTAATGGATTATTAGAGTATGGTGTCTTTACATAAGCAGCTTCAGAGACAGTATCACGATGCTAAGGATATAATCCGAAAAAATGGAGACATTCTTAACCGTTTATTCAATTTACGACTTTAAGGACGATTAAGCAACTTTGAAAATTGCAACTGATTTGTCGGCATGTAATGAATAGGAAATCAAATTTTTTATATATCAAATTATATACTTTTAATGAATTTATTTTGTAAATAAGCACTTCTTCTTGATTAAGGGACACCTCGCCCCTGGTCCCGGAGACGAGTCCATTGTCAGGATAGTTCTGAGGGCCCGTGAGATGTTCTCGTGCTATATTTCCTTTATATATATATATAAATATACACTTTCTCGTACATCGATGTTTCCATCCGGAGGGTCACCAAAATATGCAAGACACTTTAGATGACGTGATTTCATGCTGCCGCAGACGTGGTCGGTTATAAATTCTAACAGAAATTGACGAGCAAAAAAAAGAGAGAAAAAACAGGACTAAACCTGTGGAACGAGGTTATTAACCTCCTGATAAATAGAATGAGGGAGACCTAAATTTTCCTCTCTGTTTAAAATTGTGGACAGTTTGTCTTTATCATAAATTAGTTTTTTTGCATACTTTTCCGTGAATGGGCAATTCACTACGTAGTGTAAAGTATCTCCCGCCACAAGGGCATTTGATGTTCAAGCTCCTCCCAAATCGTACAAAGTACGCTGGGAATCTAACGTGTCCACTAAAAAATTGTACAATAAAATGACTAAATTTTTTCGTATGAATTGAAACCGCCGGTATTAGTTTTTCTGTATGTCTGCCGTTTTTTGTTGTGGACGAAGCCCAACGCTCTTGCCAAATCTGTATTTGCACATTGGAAATTGCATTTTTAATTGTTTAAAGGATTTCTTTGGAATTTTTTCAATGTTAGGTCTCGTTGTAGCTTTTTTTAGTATAACTATCAGCTGCTTCATTCCCTTGAATTCCAGTGTGAGCTGGAATCCAGTGGAGTGTAATGGATTTTTCTTTGCTCATTTCTAACATGTCGTTTTTAATTGCAAGAATTTCTTGTTTACTTGTTTTAAAAGTGTTGAGTGCTTCAAGCACCGAAAGAGAAACTGTGTATAAGTTGATTTTATTCTATGGTCCAATGGTGGAAAGGAATTCTAGGGCCATTTGTATTCCTGTGACCTCCGCCTGATACACTGTGGCAAAATCTGACAACCTAATTGTTCTATTGAAAATCTCTGCGTTATAATAGAATACAACTATAGATGCACCAACCTGATCGTTAATCTTTGATCCGTCTGTATAGATCTCAATCTCTTCCCCGGAAGGTTTGTGTTTATCGTAAGTAATTGAAATATTATCCGCTGGATAGATATTATGTGGATCTAGTCTGGTTTCGTAATCTTCCCATTTAAAAATTTTTGATCCAAACTTTATGTCGTTATTTATTGTCGTGAGTAAGAATTTGCCAAAAACTCCCTTTGCCTTAATGTCTAGCGGTACAATTCCCGCGATAACTTGTAAAGCTTCCGTAGAAATTGTACGGTATGCTTTGGTAATTTTTATAAGTGGTCTACGCTGTAGACTATTTAGGGAATCCCTGATCTTTTTTAGTTTTAATCTATTGCCTCATGCTCCTACTCCAAAAAGAAGGTAAGGCTCTATAGCTCCATAATAAATTTTTCTGAAAAGACCCGAACGTTTAGAATAGAATTCATTAGCTACTGTTGATAGTTTGTAGGTTAATGAATCCGTTTTGTCTCTGAGTGCTTTAAAATGTTTGGTGAAAGTGAGACAGCAGTCCCAAGTCACACCGAGGTATTTTATATTATTTACTACTTGTATTGTATGATTATTAATTGAAATAATGGGAGGGTTTCTGAGATTAAGTCTTCCCCCAAAAGTAAAAGGCATTTGAAATGTTTTTTGTATATTAAAGGAAAGCTTATGCTCTTCACCCCAGGAAAGTAATTTTTCGAGAATTGCATTTCCCTTTGTTTCAATTTCCTCTTTATCCTTGCCTCTAATTACAACAATTATGTCGTCGGCATAGGCTTGGATGTGACTTCCCTGTGGTAGGGGTAAATCAAGGGCAGTGTCCATAACAAGGTTCCAAAAGAGAGGCCCGCTACACAAACTATGCGGGACCCCTCTCTGGTTATCAAAATTCCATACTTCCTCATCCTGAAAGTAATGTATTGATCTATTTGTGAAATAGTTTCTCACCAAATTAAAAATATTCTGAGGGCAATTTGCCTGTGTAAGTTGAAATAAGAGCTTGTGCGCCAGACTGTGTCAAACGCACCTTGTACGTCTAAAGATAAAAGTGTAACTGGTACACGCTCTTGTAATGTTATGTTTATGGCCTGCCATAAGCGGAAGTTTGCAGTTTCGCAAGATCTGCCATTTCAAAAACCATGCTGTTGTTTATGCAATTTGTTATTTTTATGGAGCAAGTGGGTTATCCTAAAGACTAAAAGCTTGTCTAAACTTTTTCCCAGTACCGATAATAAATAAATTTGGCGATACGCGTTAAGTAAAGATGGGTCTTTGCCAGGTTTGTTAAAAATTATAAGTTTTCCTTCCAAGTTTCTGGAAAAATTCCCAATTCCAGACATTTATTGTATGTGTAATGCAGTATGTCTGGATTCATATCATGGAGTTCCTTGATGATTTCTATGGAGATGCCATCAATCCCAGGCGCCTTCTTTTTTTCATCGTTGAAATAGAATAAGTAATTTCTTGCTTCGTAAACTTTTATCCAGGATCGTACTAGAGTAAGTATTTACTGTTTTACGTTTTTTCCGTTGTACATGAGTCTCCTGCGTTGAATCATCAGTGGGAAACAATGCCTGAACTATTGTTTGAATAGTTTCTTCTATAGTATTTGTGAATTGTCCATTGCTGGTTTTCACCGATTGAAGAACTGTTTGTTTTCTTATTTTGTCGGCGGCAATTTTGTACGGAAGATCGAATGCGTTATTTGCAACTAGTTGTTGGCAGAACAACTCAAAAGATGCTCGACACTTTTGTTTTATTAACCATTTGTAATAAGCTTCCTGTTTCTTGTAAACGATTCGTCGCATTGATCGTTCCTCTTCTCTTCGACATCTTTGATATCTGGACCTCATTGCCCGTGTTTTCTTTCTGTTTACCTCAAGCTCAAAGTCCCGCCAGGGAACTCTAAGATGTTTAATAACTTTCCTTGGGAAACTTTGACTAATTTGGTTGATGGTAATTGTTAACTCTTCAATCCATTTCTCCAATTTTTGTTTGCTATCTATAGTTTGTATTTCTTCTTGTAATTCAAGAAATTTTTGATGCACTGCTTTACAAATTTTTAAAATTTGCCTATGATTAAAAAATATTCTAGGAGGATCCCGTGTTGCATTAAAAGATTCGACATTAAAACCCAGATAATTATGATCACTAAAATTATTTTTTATAATTTGCCAGTTCATTTTCTTGTTAGCCAGGTTGGTTAAGGACAAAGTAATGTCAATCCAGCTTTTGCCATTTACCTTTTCGAATGTTGGTTCTGAATCTTTGTCATTCCAAATAATAAGATCAAACTTGAGTATAAAAGATACCAGAGGCGCAGCCTGATCAGAAATCGATGATTATGTATGGCAAGACCCCATAATTCGTGCCTCATATTGAAATCTCCCCCAATTAAAATGTGGCCAAAAATTAATGTTTCTAAAAATATCTTCAAGTTTTAGAATTTCGCTATTTTTATTACAAGAATGTGGAATATATACAGAAACCACTGTTATGGTCTGAGTACCGTCTGAAATATCTGCAATCACAGTGTTTTGACTGACATGACGAGTATGGATTGAAAGATTTTTATTTCGAATAATTATAATTGCCTTCCCATTGAGTGCAGCGACTATTCTCCAATTCAAAGGAAACCCTATGACTTTCCCTTTTTTGAGGTACGGTTCCTGTAAAAGGAACACATCTGGGATTTTATTCGAAAAACAAAGGTTTGGCAACTCTTGGGTCGCCATACGTGAACGACCCAAGTTTGCCTGCAAGAAACACAAGGAAAAAACAACCGGGGGCACACTACCCATAAATGGTATGTTTTGTAATAAACTCTATCTCACGGAGATACAAGGGGCATAAGTTTGAATTTGATACATCGTCAGCTCTTACTTTAAGATTAGTACTTTTGTTGTACAGAACACAATTTCTGCAAATAGGATGCGGTTTTTTGCATCCTTTCGGATCATGGTTTGCAGTACACTTAGTACAAGTCGGTTTGGTTTCTCTACAATTCCTTTTTAAGTGACCAAATCGGTAACAGGCAACGCACCTCAGTGGTTCAAGAAATTCTTTGAAACGATAGGAGTTAAAACCGCAACGTAATCGTTTCTAATTTTTTATTTCCTGATAATTTTTTGGTTGTATTGCAAGAATTCAGTTCTGTAAACTGCCTCTCCCTTTTTTATTGAAAACAACCTTTATTTCTTGGTCTGTTAGTTCATTACTCTCTTTTAAATGTAAGATAAAGTTAGTCTCGTGAGCTGCTTGTTCTCCGTCTTGTGGAGGTATGTCAAATATTATAATGTGTGGTACTTTGGGCTTTGGTATATACACTTGACATTTGTCCCTAAGTGTCAGATCGCTCATAATCGTTGTTTTAATTTTTCAAGCACTTCAGGGGTTTTGGTCTTTACAACAATACCATTTCCCTGTATTGGGCGACATGATAGAGCTTCTACTTGTATATCTTTTAGTTTGATTTTTCCCTCAAGTGCTGTCTTCAGCATAGCTGAAGTTTTTATTTCCTCATTTGCCGGTTTTATGATTAAAGTAGGCAGAGTGAATTTAGAACTTGCATTATTGCCAATTTTTGATTGTGCCAAATTAGTAGTTGTGCTATCACTAGCAAGCTTGGAGGGTCCTGGCGGTGGCACCTTTTTGCTAATGGCTCTTTTAAAGGAGATATTTGTCACTGGTTAGGGTGCATTCTTCTCTAACATTTTAGCATATGTTGTCTTAATTTCAATCTGTTTATTGACTTCTATGTTTCGTGGAATTTTACTCAATTCCGTTGTTTGCTTCACGTCTTTATTTACTCGTATAGGGCGGAGTCTGTTTTGCATAATCATAAGAAATTCAAGAATGTCCCGCTTCGCATGTCCTTTTATCTTATGTGTTCTCATAATAGCTTCAATTTCGTCTGTAAAGATTAGATCATCATAATCCCTTTCCGTGAGAGGCGCATAACTTTTACAGTCTGATAGGTGAGAGGGCTGTCCTCTAATGTCTGAAAAAGGTACTGGTTGCTCTAGAGATTGTCGTATACTATCTACACTTGTGTCGTTTTGTTTTACAAAAGTCTCTGCACTGTCAATGGACGTAGCTGGGGAATGCTTGTGTTTTCGTTTAATTGGAACCTTATTGACAAGAGGGTTTCCCTCTCTATAGAAGTTTTCCAGATCAGCGGGTTTTGAAGTTGCAACCACTCCCTCTGAATCCATTATGCTACCATTAAAGTTACTTTCTGTATCATCATCTAAAGAACATGGCACTTCTCCTTTTTCACACGTCATACTCAAGTTGTTATAAACACTATTAATATCATTTTGGGTATTTTCTACATAAACTTCACATTGCGAATTTTGTACAATAGAAAACTCACTAGACATAATGTAATAAGTAGAAAAGAAAACAATTTAAAACAAAACCAATTGCAGCTATGTTTCTGGCAACAAAATTCAAAAATCCGGTAACTGTTTCTTGTTCCCGAGATTTATTTCTAAATATAAAGTCTTCTCTAATAAACTAATTGGTTATTATGCAAATTAAATGCAACCTTGTTGCCAGCAGAGAGGGCCATACCAATGCAATATCAATGAAACAATTTTAAATTTACAAATTGAAAAGAAATATAAGCTCAGAAAGAAACTGTTGGCAACGACTTGTAGCCAATAAATAAAAAAAATCAATAATTATCGAATTGCGGACCCTAGTCCAAGAAATAAAGCGATCAATCAATCACTATTTGAACCTCGAATTAAACCAGTGAACGCGTTCAAACGTCCGACATGCGCACGACACCAAAACAAGACAACATGGCGGAAGCTGAGTGGGTGTTGCACACTACTCAAGAGAAGAACATAACATAGAAACACAAACAATCAAAGAATCCAAAAAATAATCCCACCGCAATGCACCGGAACACCCCCAGAGTAGAAAGCAACAAGAAATACCTGTAATATCCAAAATAAAGGGCGAAAAACGAACACAAAGCGAAGAGCAATAAAAATCACAACCTCGTCCGCGGCAGCAAGAACGCGTTCCTGTTAATAAGCACTATTCTTTCAAAAGCATTCGATGGCGCATTTTCTTGTAACAGATCAGAAAACAAAATACAAGAAAAGACAATCTAAAACTTTGATTAATATATTTCAAAGGTAATAACTTAATCAAGGCGTCTTAAATATCTGAAATTAAAACACGAAATTGAAACCGAATGCTTTAACCAGTAATAAATCATTGAAAAAAACCAGTAATAACTAAGCAGAAAATTAGGTGGCTTTAATTTAACAGTTTAGAAGACAAAAACATGAAAATACCTTTAATTCAACATATTTTCCAAGGACAAAAAATCAAACAGATCACGAATGTCAGAAATGCCTTACAGCTAGACACGGAACGGAAACTCTATATTTTTCATGAGATTCAAAGAAAGGTTTAGCCATAAATAATGACATGTAAGTAGGTTTGCAGAATTTTCATAAGTTTTAAAGCTTTTAAACCTTTAATTTAGACCTAGACTTAGACCTTTACTTTTTCTAAGAAAGCTAAAATTTTGAAGAATTCACAATTGGTGAAGTTTTCTTCAACAATTTTTCTAAAATTTAATACATACCACGGTGTTTGTTTACCAGTTACGATAAAGACCCCCCCCGAAGAAAAATCCACTTTAGTATTATTTCCTTTTTAATAATTTTAATTAATTCAGAAGCTTTTGAACTTCACTTATTAAACCTTTATAAGACCATTTTTTCTAGTAGTGGTATAATAAAAAAAACTTTGGTATCGAGATTAATTAATAAAAGAAATTCATTTTCTTATTGGATGACATTATTTTCTGCTAATTAATTTTATTAATTAATAATTAATTTCTAAGTCAAGACACTTCGTTATTCTTTAAGATAAGAAAATGGAACATTCAAGTTTTTGTTTCATAGAAACATTTGGCGAGAACTTACGACAACCTTAAAAAATGCATTTGAAAATTGATCAATCGGGTAGGAAATGTATTCCCACGCACACTTAGAAAGGATTAAGTGAAACATTAGGTTGCAATACATAATTGAATTAAAAAGAGACATAGACAAGATGAACAGAAATTCTTTCAATCAGTGCTCTCTGGCATTTACTGTTATATTAAAGCCAAGAGTGTATAATCCTCTATCCCTAGTGTAAGTTATAAATATCTTAAATACAATTTAGAATAACACCGTATAGCTGGGTTCCCACTTTATTGACAAAGATTATATCAAACTCGAAGAATTTTAAGAAATATTTCTTTACGAATTCCAAATATTTAAGGAATCGAAGAATTTTAAGAAATATTGCTTCACGAATTCCGAATATTCCAGAAAACGAATGGTTTTAAGGAAATATTTATTTATGTTTATGCTACAGATAAAATAAAAAAATGATTAAGAAATACAGAATTCTTTTTAATCTCATCTGATATATTGAAATTTAAATTTAATGGATATGATTTAGAAACGCAACCTTTACCTGTATTTTACCATTGACTAGAATATTTTTTCTGAGTAATTTTATTCATTTGGAACTCTCTATTTCATAAAAGTGAAAAATATTAAATCGTTCAAATTGTCTATCTCTTACTGTATTTTCTACAAATGAATTTACATTAAAAACATATTTACAATTATTAGTTACATTATTTGTATGTTTTGCATTATTTTTTTGCAATTACTTATGTGTACCTCTTCATAACACGTGATACTCAACAACAAAGAGCTATCCCCCATCTTAAGCTTGAGGGATAATCGAAATGACCCGGAATGAATCGCGATTCGGACACTGTGGCAGACGCATTTTAGCCCCCATTACGGGTGGCACATAAGATGACTCCTCAGACAGCGATACAACTGTCCTAGATACAACCTGATATCGGTGAGGAGGAAACTCGACCACACACCATTTTTGTACCCATCTAGGAATCGATACTCTTTTTACTTATACGGTAGTTTCCCATCCCTATATTTGAGTTTTCCCCGGTTTGGTCTTAATACGCGATATAAGAAACTTATAAATCATTTCCCATAATACTTGATTTTCTTATTCTAAGTTCCAGGTATTTGGTAGAAAACTTCTTCCTTTTGAGCAATTTACTTTGAAGAGAAATTTTTATTCAGGAGTTTATGATAGGAGACTATTTTCAATACAATACTGATTTGTTCATATCTGAGTATTCTATCCATTCCTTTGAAAAATTTTGTTGAGTTACTATTTGCTGCCAACGAAACTAACTTTTCTCAGCCATTCTTGCTTCTTTTCATAATCAATATTTTATTGTCTTTCGCAAAGTTAGTATTGTGTCTGGAATTTTGAAATTTTAAAAGAAAGTAATTTCGTTCTAGAACACAGGCTTCAGGAAGTTACAGTGTAAGATAGTTATAATAGTTAAGCTAAAATTTATTTCTGAGTTTGCTTTTTCAGTTGAAAATAGGTATAGTAGGTATAGTTATATGTATAGTTTCCGTAGCAACCTGAAATGACAAACACTTTGAAGCGAATATTTTGACGTAGGTGTTACGTCATGGCTAGCAAGCGCGCCCTGTAGCGCCACCTGTAAAA
>BGPR01031978.1:0-17734 GCA_013235015.1 Araneus ventricosus | reverse complement strand
CTGTGAAGTGAATGGCCGGCTTAAGAAAGGAAGTATCCCCGTTCCAAGAGCAGTTAAGAAAAAAAAACTGTGGTCTTAAGAAAGTCAAATCTCGGTGGTACACATTTCAGAGCATAGAGAAACAAATTATGCAAAAGGAAAGAAAAAAATGGAAGGAGTGTATAAAAAGGCCATTTCACCCTTCAAACTCTATCTTACTTTGTCTCGCATGCATAATTGAATTTGGATGTTTAAAACAATTTTTAGTCTCAGTGGCACTACATTACTCACAATTTTGTAATAAATTTAAGTCACGACTAAGACCGAATCATTAAACGACTGAATTATGTTAACATTAGGAAATGCTCACTTATTTTCCTCTATCATTCATTTCTGGAACTTCTTTGCGTCACTTATTTCATCGACAATTGGCGTTCTCCTGATCACTAGTTCTTCTGTCCAATGATCTGAATAAAGATACTTGGATTCCAACGAATACTTGCATATCGGAATATTCAAGTAGGACAAAAAAAACTTTAACTTAACGATATATATATTTGTTTGTTTTCTTTCTCAGATGTTTCGAATTCGAAGCTACCTTCCCCCAGGACTCCTTGCTCAATGTCCAGATCTATGACTGGGACCTGCTGGGATCGGATGACTTGATTGGCGAGACAAAAATAGATCTCGAAAATCGCTTCTACAGTCGACATCGAGCGACTTGTGGATTGGCACAAAAATACGCAACGTGAGTGAAAGCAAGAATTATGTAACTTATTACACGTTCTTTGTTTATATTACTAGAAAATCACCCGTGATGATATGACGGGTGGAAGTTGCCTCTTCATTCGAGAGATTTCCCGTCAAATTTGACGTGTTTAAATAGATATATATGCGACAGAAATATTTAACATTAATTGAAAACAAATAAAATAAACATACGTTTTATGACAGGAAATATTTTTTCATTTACTTATTATTTACATATTTCTTTATTCAAAAATCCTCTTGGTAAACAACATTCCGTGTTAAGTATTTTTCGTTGTTTAACAATTTTATTATAATTCAATAACCATGAAATTCTCAGCTTGTAAACGTAAGTCAAAAGTTAAAATTTCAAAGATTCTAATCAAAACAAAGTGCTTGTCTGCTTGCCAAACGTTGCCAAAAAATATTATCAAATTATATCATCACGATTGCAATAAATAATCAGATGCATCGTGGCATCCAAACTATATCACGCGCATGATATACCAGTGACGCGATTTACCAATTTCTATTAAAAACGGAAATTAATTTGAAATATATGATTTAATATAATTTAAAATTTCTCGGAAACTATTGATCATAGCGATATAAATGTTATACCAATCGATAGAAAATTTTATTTTACTATTTTAGAGCTATTAAATTTGGAATTAGAATGATAATTACTCTTTTAAATTTAAAATCACTGAAATTTTGGTTCTCTAACAATGAAATAATGCTGTTTAACGTCTCGCAGTGCTATGGCGCGAGTTTTATTGTTGGTGACGTCAGAGCGTTACCCAGAGACAGATCTGGGCTATTTTATTAGTAATGAATCGCTTAAATGTGATGATTCAGACTGTATTTATATCATCATTCTGCTCTTCACTAAATGATAAGCTTTATATGCCATGCATCAAGAATCCAACCCATGATGCTGCTTAAATAAAGTCTCCACGTGAAAATTTCAGGTTAAGGTACGGCAAAAGCTTCCAAGTGTATCATTACGCTTAGTTAAATTGTCCTACAAAAAATCCTACCTTGTTAGCATAAAATAATGCATGATATTCTTACGATGTTGTTCGATATTCTGCTTGTACAATATCGTGAAGGGATCGTAGCAATATCGTACAGCATTTTGTGCTATTTGGATAAAGTATTGGGTAAAATTGAGGTATTTTCAATAGAATATAGTTTTAAATAGCATTTATCAACTTTCTATGTAGCAAAACTAGGTATTTAAAACATAAGTTCTTTACTACCATTGAATTTTTCTACTGTTATAAGACGAGTAGAAATACGTATATTGTCATTAACCAATGACTTGGTCGACTATACTGTCCATATGAACTGATTGGAGATAACACATGAAGTTTTTATGAAGTCATGGGGAATCTATTCTAGTAGTTACAAGTTGAAATCTTGATGCATGTTTAACATCAAATTGTTTGATTAAATACTACGTTTATTCATAAATTTGCTCATTTTTCGTTTTCGGCATAAATGATGATGAAATATAAGATGCTCAGATTAGTTGAAAATTCCTTGCAATTTTGTTCTATAAAATATATTTTACATTGTTCTTGAAATGTTTCACTGTTCTTGAAATAACTGTAACTATTTATTTTAGTGGAGGTTAGCCATTTTCATAAAGAAGAAGGAGTCCTTAACATTTTTCTTGAGTGTATTTTTTCCCACACACTCCTAATTTCAATAGCATATATAGCTAAAACTCCCTACAATATGTTCGAAAATTATTTGTAGAAAGTGCATCACTTGACTGTATTTCCTGATTAATTTAATTTTATTTGTTACTAGCCGCCTTCGGCGACCAGTTTGTTCGCCAGGAGTATATTTTCAATGGAATCTTGTATAATTTTATATTCATGGTTTTCTTAACAAAGTAATTTTAAACTTCAAATCGTGATAGACATTTAACCCGTATTCTTTCAGTAGCCTTGCATCTGTTGTGTTCATTGTCCCTTAAAGACTAACTGCCCGTATTATCTAACGTCTAATTGCAAGTTGACCGCGCCAGCTTCACTTTCTTATTCCTCTTGCAAAATATGCATTTGGTTTCAACATCAAAAGGGCGCAACACATTTTATGTCTGGCGGCATGTTAGCTAGATTAAAATATGCTGGAAAAAAAATAAAAACATAGCAACCATAATCATTCAGCTTACTGTATATACTTCTTAATATACGTAATATCTCAGAGAGCTTAGTTTTCAGAATAAACAAAAATTTTGATGAAATAAAATACGAAAGCAAAATGTATTAAAATATTAACTTAGCTTTCAACTATGAAAGAGAAACACACCATTAAATATTTGTTTAAGCAATGAAAATTTTTTGAATTACATTGCAACAATGAAAAGTATTGTTGTAAATTATGACAAAAAATATTTTTTTAATTTATTTAAATTATCGAAAATATTGTACGGCAACTTACTTGATATAATTGAAAAGGTAATTTTTTGCAATTTCAGATGGAGTAAAAATGATTTGTGTGATATTCGGAATTTATTAAGGAAAAACGTCAAAATTTAGCTTAATTTTTAATTAATTAAAATAAAAATTTCTAAAAAAGGCTCTGAGGTATACATTCCCACCCTCCTAATTATGTTTGTGTCAAATTTCGTAGCTCTAGGTCCAGCGGTCTGCCCTGCAGAGCGCCAACACACAGACACACACACACATTCTCCTTTATTATTAGTAGAAATAAACTGATCATCTTATATCGATTTAAATTTCGCAATCGAATTTAAATTACCTCATCGAATTTATTTATTGAGACATACTTAATTGTATCTAATATTTAATTAGGAAATGTACAATAACCAGTTATGACATCTCCTTGGGTGTTTTTTTTCAGTTATTAAAAAAAGCATCTTTAAAACGATAAGTCTTAAACATATTAAAAGATAACATTATCTGGGAATATTTCTTGAAGAAAGGAAGCACAGTGATGAATTCGGCACATGCGCATTACGAAGTGATTTTAATCTATTCGTACAAACAATAACGTCATATGGGAGGAAATAGCAAGAATTTAATAAATTAATGTGTACTTTTAATAGTAATCACCCGATTAAACAAAAATAAATATTAGACTTTCCAATTGATTATTATTTTATTTCTCATTCCTTAATGGCAAGGATTTATGATATTCTGTTTCCGTTTATTGATGTCATCATGCTGCATTTTTGACGTCTTCATGCCACGTGGATACGTCATCAATGCGAAAAAAAGACTATTTTCAGGATACTAAACTCCTGAATGAATACACGTGAGATATAGGAGACTTTTTAGAGTCATGGCTCTTTAATTATGCAGAACGGAATTGAAATATTCGTTTATTGAGGAAAATTAATGGAAAATATTGTTCGCAACTGGGATATCTGTAATCAATATATCATCGACCTTCTTATTTATTATTTAAACTATTATCTTGATATTATGTCGAAAACAGGAAGCATAATATTGTGCAATATTATAAAATTGGAGAAAATAATATTCTACTGCATTCTTTTTCAATATTGAAACATTGTAAAATGAAAGATTTTCCCAATATCGTCTTCTAATAATATACGGGTAAATGATAACCAAGTTAGGTAAGAATAGTCACTGATTATATCTGTGAATTAGTGAATACATTAATGGGTAAATGTTTCTGAAATTTCTTATGCGGATGGGTTTAAGACGCTGCCTGCCAAAATTTTCTGTATGAACGATTGTTTTCCTTTATTAACCAATACAGTAGAATCTCGGGAATCCATACCCCAGGAATCCGAAAATCTTTTTTTTTAATTTTCTGAAAAAAAATTATTAAAAAATGGAGGAAAATAACAATTAGGAGTCATAAACAAAGCTAATATTTATTCCTAACTTAAAAGATACATTTGAATTGGTATTTAGGAAATATTACAGCACCTTAATTGGTAGAAATAAAATCGGTTTTCCTTTTTCGACGTAAGGAACTAAACCTGCTCGTGGATACGAATCGCAGCTGGCTCTTTCCGTACTCTTTCACAGAGTACCCAAAGTCAATACGCAACTGCATTTGGTATACAAGAGTATTTTACCGAATTTTTTGGAATCCGAACAGAGGTCAATCCCAATAGTTCGGATTCCCTAGGTTCTACTGTGCTATTTATTACTAATAAATTTTCTTCTTTCAGCTCTGGCCCTAACCAATGGAGAGATCCATTGAAACCAACGCAGATGCTGGCCAAGCTATGCAAAGACTTGAAGTTGGATGGTCCCTACATTATGCACAATAGAATTAGAATAGGATGCAAAGCTTTCACTTTCCAGACGGACGGAGATGCAGACGGTGAGTTTACAGCACAATGAATATTAAATAACTGACCGCTTCAATGCCCATCTACATTTCCTTTCAGGTTCCTGTCTTTATTGTAACTACACAATGTGGGCTACGTTTATTCAAAGCATCTGTAGTTTACTAATAGTCAGAAGATCAATGGGTTTTCCAGACAGAATTCAGATACGCATTTAGTTTTCAAAATTAGTTTATTAATCTACTAAATATGCAAGGAGATAAGAGAAATCTGTTACACTTTCATGAAACATTTTATACCAAACTTATTTTAAGCCGTACATACTTGTTTGTGTCCATTTTTTCCGAATTTATCCAATATTAATGTAGTACTGTTGAAATTTCAAGGTTTTATTAATTTTCAAATTTTAATCTAAAATTGGTGAGAAATTACATTCATTTTTGGTTATTACTTTTATTCACTCGCACATTGATATTTCGTGTTTATTTGTGTAAGCGTTTCATGACTATGAGTTAAAATGATTAAAATTATTGTTATAATCAAAGAAAAAAAACCATAACACTTTATTGAAATTTAAAATGATAGTGCTGAAATGGTGGTGTTTTTCCGTTTCGGTGCCGACATTCTTCACTAAAGTCTCTGAACTCTACCAAGTTCTAGAGATAGATCACCAGCAAACTGTCGCCAAAATTTGGCGATGTACAGTAAATTCTAGCGACCTAGTGACGAATGTTGGTGCCAAAATGGAATAATATCCATATTTCAGCTTGGCGGCTATTGGGATTCTGTTAATGGAAAAGTGCATAATTAAGTTTTCTAATAAATTTGGTATGCGATTTTCATCACCAAAATTGTAGATTTGTATGAAATTTTAGACCCATTCCGTATATTGGTTGAATGACTGTTGTCCTATTTATTCGTTTGTATGTAACGCGATAACTCAAAAATGTAATTATGTTATTTGAACACAAAAACTGTAGATCTGTGACAAATTGTAGACCCAGTCGGTCAAGGGGATAGGACCATATTGTGGCAGTATACGAAAAATTCAAGGGGATAACACTCCCTCTAGTGTTTATTCTAACAATTCTAATCAAGTACAAGAATCATTTTGACAAGGTAATATTTTATTATTCACCTGACAGCATTGAGGAAAATGTTTTAGTTCGAATCTAAAATATGTATAGGACAAAGAATGAAGCTGAAAGTTCATAGAAATTATCGAAAGTCAACTAAGCAAGAGGACTTTTAAGCCATGTATTGAATTGTTGCCTATTTCGCTTGACAATACCTTTGAGAACATTTGGTTCTGTTATTGTACAAAACTGGAACATGTGTATAATGCAAAGAGGAGATGATTCTTGAATGATATGCCATTTCCGATTTTCCAGTAAACTGGAGGTATATTTTCATCCCAAAATCTGTTTGCCAGATCTTCCTTGGAATGAAGTAAGCAATTGGAAAATCTGGCATCGAAATCCAAAAGCCCTTTACTGGGTCGTATACATCCATACTTCTAGGAACCCGACCGATCGTTTTCCCACCAATGAGATACAGAAGTCCACGAAACGCAACTGCAGTGATTTGAGGCTTGAAAAATCTTGGTGCGGAGACGGAAGACCATCTGTCAGATGCTAGATCGTAAACCTGAACCATGATAATGGGGTTGGTTACGCCCCTGTATCCTATAGCGTAGATGTAACCATTCACAACAACTGCTTCCGAAAGGGACCTTGGAACTTGCGGGACAGTGACTCCCATTTCCCTGTGCTGGGATCGAATCTTTCACTGACTTCTTTGTGATTCAAATATTCGTTGATTTCCCCCAAACCATAAATGAATCCATTCACAGAAACCATTGAATGAAAACGACGAAATATATAAATTGGATGACGAGATATGTAAATTGGATGCGTAGACAGACTCTCTTCACTAAACATGTCAAAAGCCAAGATTCGTTTTACCGAGGTGTTGAACATGTAAACATGACTATCCAGTTGAATAAGGTTATCAGGAAAAAAGTGGACACTACCAACTTTTCACCAATAGTCTATTTTGCCGTCCCTGGTGACATAGAGATAAATCTTCTCGAAACCGTTAAGTGCTCTACAGTAGTGGATTATAAAATGGACGTCGGTAGGAATTCTAGATTCTCCGACGATGCTTTGTGAATTCAGAATCTGTCGAAAGTTTTCAAAGTGTGCTGTTTGATGTAACTCACAGAATGTCAGTTCTTGACAATATTTATGAGCAATGTTGTGCATGATAATATCATTCACTAATGGTTCATACGCCTCTTCCGAGCTGATGTACCTCAAAAGATCTGGAACGAATGTCAACCTATCAAGTAAATCGAGTTTTACCCATCTAGCAATGGCATTCCATACTTTTCCTTCATCAGACACTTTCAGGTTTTTTTTCTATTAAAAATTTCTTCAATACTTCCAAAGGGAGGCTACCAATTTCTTCAGAATGCGATACAACTTCTTCGAAATGAATCACAATAAATCGATGACAGTTATTCAGAATACCCAAACTTTCAATTCGCCAGGCTGCCAGGAAGAGGGGGCCGCAGTTGGTAGGGGTTATTTCCCTCAGTACAAAAGATCTGTTCTTTTGCAGAAGAGGGTCGATAAGGAGATAGTCTGAAGCAACAAGTATGTCAGTGGCATTCCATTCGTTTAGGTGAATGGTTCTCATGTACAGATAGACGAGAATACTGTCCAGGGTTTTAGTGTCGATTCCTTTCCAAAGATTGTTTGTGTCATCGCCAAAATTAACACAGAAAAGAGCTTTGAAGAAAGAGCATTGTTGAGCCAACAAGTTTCTGTATATCTTAAATTTTCCTCCATTTTCTGTTCTTAGAACTCCGTGCCTAAAAGAATCCAACTCTTTGCATGAATCAGAAGAATCATCGACAATTTTCCGCTTTTGGCACTGCATTCTGGTCCTGTTCTTGATCTTATTTTGAAGGACGTTTTCCAGTTTTATGGGATGGGATCTTCAAATGATAAAAGCAAAGCACGCAATGTAGCCAATTTTAACTGTGCCAAAAAATATGTGTTTTGTTTTCTGCTTGTTGCAAGAATGCAAATAATGTTATTCTAATTGTTGAATTGGGTCTTGTCAATGCAACAAAAAGCCTGAGAAATTATCTGAAAGTCAACAAATGGAAAATTCATTGTTGAAATTTAAATAATTCTTGATTGTTTTACCTCACAGTTAGATTCTCTGTTTTCAAATCACAAAATAACAGATACGATGAATTCGACTAGCAATGGATTGATGCCAAATATTAAAAAAGGAGGTAGGTTCCTGTGAATGAATGTAGAATATGTTCCCTCATTAGGACGGCGCTGCATAAAGTTTATTACATGTAAAATTTATATCATTTTTAAAAACTTTTTATGAATTTTTGTGCTAACGATAATAACAATTAAATTCTTTTCATTCAGCCAACGAAATTTAAAAGGAAGATGTTGTTTTTACCAGAAATATTTCCAAGTGCTAGGAAAATCTTATCTTTTACCGTTTTTTTTAATTTAATTTTTTTAACATACGTTTCGAACTAGTATGGCACTGAAAGCAGAGAAATACCTTGTTTAAATTGTTCAAAATGTGAACCATATCTTTCTAATTTTATCATCAAAATTAAAAATGTTCCAAACATCTCTTTCTTTGACAAACGGCAAATTTATTTATCTATAATACAAAAACCCAGAAATTTCGGAAACTCAAAGGAATTTGGCTACGTGTCAAAGAGATTCAGGCATTCTGTCTACAAAGTAATATACACACGGAAAACTATTTATTTCACCACTTCTCGAAGAACTTTTTGTTGAATTAGGAAATATCGGACGTTTACTTTCTTTGTTATTTAATGCTGATTCATCCACGCGGAACTCCGTAAGAAAAATTCTACTAGCAGTTGGAAGTTAGTGTGAATTCATTCATGAGTTCAATTTTTCATACCATTAATATAGAAAATTTCCTTTTTGTAAAAGTGTTCTTTCTTTTTCGTGCTTAATTTTGGAATTGAATATTTATATATTTTGTATTTAATATTTTCCCTTAACCGTTATTATAATTAAAGTGCACCCTTTACTTAAAGATTTGAATTTATGGTGCATGCTATTGCTAATATTTTCTCTCAGCATTTTTTAATTTTTTTTATTTGGTTATGCATATTTTTCCTGTTTGTGGATTTTGCATTACTTTTACTCGGACAAAGCGAAAGTAACAGTTAAAATTAAAGTTATTAACAAAACTAAACTTAGTGTCAATTTATTCATCAGTTCTGTTCCTCATGCTTTTTTTTTATCTCTTAAGCACTCTGCCAATGTACATGAGATTTTCTACTACAACTTTCGTCAGTAAATCTGTGACAATCATATATCAGATATTGTTGGCGGGCTAAAAGCCCGTCTTGGACGGGCACAAATCCTTTAGTTTTAAGAGATTCTTTGACTCTTTTTTTTCAAAATCGCTGCGATTTTTTTGAGATAGAATCTATACACAGACAGTCCCGTAAATGAGTATGCTCGTACTTTTCCGTTGGCCGGACGCAAATGTCTCCAATTGTGAACCAAACGCGAGCCAAGTCGCCAAGAGCGAAGCGATTTTCCGTTAGCCGGGCGCAAATGTCGCCAATTGTGAACCAAACGCGAGCCAAGTCGCCAAGAGAATGGTTGTAAGAAATTTGGCGGAATTCTACATTATTTGGCGATTTTTCGCTTGCGCCCGGCTAACGGAAAAGCACCAGTATTTCATGTATAACAGACTAAATTTTATTTTAAAATTAATAGAATTTTCTAGTGTTGATACTCTTCTCCCTGACTATCTGAAAGTGACAACTTAATTACCTTAAGTTGTCACTTCCAGATGTTTATGCAATTCGGTTTAACGAATCTCTTTCCCCAGCGGAGAAGCTGCACGAGGAGCACATGGCGCTGTCCGTTCTGCACCGATGGCACGAGATACCGCGAGCCGAATTCAAGCTGGTACCTGAGCACGTCGAGACGCGCCCTCTCTACCATCCGGATAAGCCCGGCATCGAACAGGTGCGTCCCTCACCCATCTCATCCTCACCCTCATTCTATCAGTTGCGCTTTTCTACTCCAAGACATCAAAACTTATTGTCATCCAGCGGGACATGAGAAATTATAGGAAAAAGATGATTTACCATTTTTCATTTACTTAGAGTTTTCTTTCATTTTCCTCTGTGAAATAAAATCGGAAGATATAAAATTAGAATGCTCCATATTGTCTTTAAAAATAGAATCCTCCTATGGCATTCATAAATAATTATTTCTCAATAAAATCTCAACGGCCCTTAGTTGTTCAAAAAATGTCACAGAAAAGAAAGGATGTTACATCCAATGCATGGAAAATAAGTTTTTCTGAAAACGCGTACTGCAGCAGATGTGTAAATCAGCGTTTGCATTAGAACACCATTGGAAAATGTTCTAAATAACCTCAGAGGCGGATTTTGAAAATATGCCACCACAGGCGCAAAATTATTTTGAGTTCCCTACAAGGAAAATTCTGTTGATGATAAAAAAGGTAATGTAAAATTAAGTTATTTGTGCTTTTAAATTAACGCCTATACTTGTCTTCTAATATTGATTATTTAGTTTGAAGCCTATCTTTTATTTTTATTTTTTCTCATTTTTAAGAAGAATACATTTTACTGTTGAAAAAGAGTATATATGCTACGGTCAATGTGGTAAATGGGTTATTAACCCTTTCAAGCTCAGTATATATTTCGTTTTGAAAACTACTAAATTTATTTCAAAAATGAGTATTACACATGTAGCTGATCATAAATATGTTGAGGGAAAAAAGTTAGCATTTTTTTATTTTCAAGAAATGTGTGGTTTCACAGTGAAACCAATGAGCGGTATTGGCTATCTTTCCTCCGAATAAGTTATCGCCGAAATGCAATTTAAATTTAGTATTTAATTTATAAGTATACGTGAATATTCAACCTTCATAAAATTCAATACTGCTTTCGAAGATTCAATTTTAAAAATTATCAATTTGTGCCAGAACCCTCATCATTTTGTTTCTCTTAGAGATCAAAAGCAATTTGGCTCTTGCAATGCCGATCTTTGTGAATACTAACGGTATTGAACTGGAATTTTTACATAAGTAGCCCTATACGTCTGACTCTTAAGATATGAGAGAGAAATGACGTTACGTTTCGCACATGCGCAGTAAAATGTTCAATGTGTGGTTTCACTGCGAAACCAATGAACGCCAAAGGGTTAAATCACCGCGGTAATTATATATAATAAGTGTATTTTGTATGCGGTTAATATATATAATGACCGGTTATTATATATAATTATCGCGGTAATTACATATAACTGTTCTAACACAAGGCTGAAATTTCGTAAATTCGTCGTCGGCTAAAAACTGCGACGTATGTCGAATAGATTTTGAGACCCTCCCAGAGACTCGAGGTACAAGGTGACCGCTTTTAGCACCTATGTGGAAAACCGCCACTGAGAGATCCTTGCCTGAATTAACCCATAAGTCTCGCGCCCGTCATATTGACGCGTATCAAATTATCGCATTTTTAGGCTTTTAAACGAAAATTCAATCAATAAATAGCTTTATAATTTGACACAAGAATTACGTAGAATCCATAAGCATGTCAAGTATTCTATGCCTTCTTAGATGAATGAAAACGACAGCCCCTTTACAAAACAGGAGGGGTCATCTTATTAGATAGCCAAAAAAATTGCGATCCTTAAGGGGTTAAAGCGACACATCGAATCTCATTGACGACAAAAACAAAATGTGTTGATCATCTTTCTGTTCCTTTCCCTTTTACGAACAACACTGCTGGATATCGTACACTCAATCCTTCTAAAGAGGATATGGGTTTCGGCCATTTTGAACACTTTCCGAAACTAACATAATGCGATAGCCAATGTTTATGCTTCAAATAAAGCTTAGTTACAATGCATAACATTTTGCATTATACTTTTATATTTACGTTATTCTTACAAATGTTGATAGGGAAAGGTATGGCGTGTTACGATTTCTAAATTTTTCTTAATTCTAAATATTTAATAATGAAACGGATAAATTCAATATCAGTTTATCTTGAGCACGTTCTAAGAAGTTTTATTTAAACACGAGGGCAGGTTACGACACAAACAAAGAAACTTTCTATACCTCATAAATTCGCCTTTTTACTTTTTCGTATACGAAGTATACAAAGTATTGTAATCGTCAAAAAATTCGAACTCGAGATTTTGACGAATCTCCACGTTTTAGACCTTCCCGAGTTCGAAAAACACAATTTTGGAATTATGTCTGTCTGTGTGTCTGTGAGCACGATAACTCGAAACCTATTAGAGATAAAGGGATGAAATTTGGTATGTGAACTTGAAACATAATTTGTAGGTTTCTATCAAATTTTGGACAAAATCCGTCCGCGGAAAGTCTGTCTATCTGTCTGTCCGCGGTCATGCAAACACTATACTCAAAAACTTGAATAGCTAGATGTATAAAATTTTGTACACAGTTTTATCATCATGAATGTAGGTCCGTATCAAATTTTGGGCCAAACCCGTCAAAGGGTTGACTGTCTGTCGGCCTGTATAATCGCATACTTGTTAAGCATTCTTTTCAAAACTTATCTCCATGCGCATGCGTACTTAGCAATCTCTGGTGCCAAGCCGGAGGATTACGTCACTTTATCCTTGAGACGGAGTTTGTGATAGATATGCATTATTTCCTGTTTTGTTTTCGCTCGCTCGTATAATAGCGGATCTTGCTGGAGTGTGATAGAAAATAAATATTGCTAAGTTTTAATACATAGGCATCTCTTTTAATATGATTCTTCACTTAAATATTTTACAATCACTATAATCTGCAATGAAAAACCTTCTGATATTCGTTGCATTCTGGATTACAGTAGGTTCGAATTTTTTTATCCACGCAAGGGGAGGGGAAATGACAAATGTTTGAGCAGTATACGAGAAAGTTTAGGGGAGGCCACTCCCACTGGTTTCATTCAGAACCAACTGCGTACATTTGCGCAAAAAAATATCACTAGTAGCGCCACCTCCTGTTCATAATCACAGCTGAGTTTGTAACATGGCTTGGTCATTTTTACGTATGCCAAGCAAGAATTCTCGCCTCGCAAAGTTCGTGAGGTTTCAATAAGACATATTATAGTTTTTACTTTATGTGATGTTATTACTTCTATTCAACGAAAGCTAGGAAGTCTGCTTAAGATTAGTACATGTAAAATAAAATAAATACTAGCCGCCTTCGGTGACCAACAGTCCGCCTTTAATACTAATAGTTTGTGTGACTATGCTTGCAACTTGGCGAAATAAATTAGCGAATTGGCAGTTGTAGAGGCTGAGGGACTTTGTCAAAGTTGTATTTTGCGATATATCTTGAAAATGGAGGGTTGGTGAGGTGCAAGTGATCATTGATGATGATATTTCTAGAGATCATAAGCTTTCACATGATATAAAAATTGTCGAAATCGGTCCAGTGTTTGGGGCTGAAGGACTGCTTCTTTGGTTTTACCAATTATTTTAAATATATCGATAGTTTCAAACGTGTGTTTATTTGTACATCTATAACCCTTAAGTATACTTCAAAGTTTAACGGAACAGAGCACTACCCTTCGATCGAATCCTGACATTTATTTCCCTCCCTTTTAGGGTAAGCTCGAAATGTGGGTAGATATGTTTGCGATGGATATGCCCTTGCCAAAACCCCCCACCGATATATCACCCAGAAAGCCAAACAGGTATGCTTTTCTGTTTTTCCATCATCTTCTTCGCATCGTTGTCCTCGAAAGCATTTTCCTTCTTTTGTCTACATACGTAAACCTCTTATCTTGCAGCTACGAGCTTCGAGTAATCATCTGGAACACGGACGACGTGGTTTTGGAAGATGATGCTTTCTTCACTGGAGAAAAGATGTCCGATATATATGTTAAAGGGTATGCTTGAACTCTGCCAGGCCATTCATTTCCTTGGCTGTCATTTATGATTTTAATTAAAATTAAAATCGTTAATGTTTAACGATTAATTTTTAATTCGTTAGTTCAAAATCTTTAAATGAATTGCTTAAATTTGAATATATTTTATAAAAATTATAATTATTCTTTCTATGTTACAGATGGCTTAAAGGACCGGAAGACACGCAATGTACTGATATTCATTACAGGTAAGTGATTCTGAACCGGCCATTCACGACCGCTTCACTCCACTAAAATGGAATAGCGTGGCATCCACACTATTCCATTCTTCAGCCCGTCCATTTAGGCAGGTCATTCACGATCGTCCAACATAATGACAATCCAGTAACTCCTATCCCCTCCCAGATTCTTCGATTTCCTCGTTGAACCACGCACACCAAATCTCCTCCCCACACACAAATGTACGAGGGCTGTTTTTTAAGTAAGTACCGTTTTGGAATTCGGCCGCTGAAGCGCTGCGGCTGACGTTCCGTGCATGCGCGCTGCGGCTGACGTTCCGTGCATGCGCGTTGAATATCTGCATCTGTTGGCTAGGTACAGGCACTATTACGGAATAATTCGACCGTATTTAAGTCTGTTTGTGAATATTTAAAATGCCTCAGTCAATTGAATAATCAGCCTACTATGAAATACGATCTGTCATTCGTTTTCTTAATGCAAAAGTTGTGAAAGCGACTGAAATTAATCGGCAGATTAGTGAAGTGTATTGAGAAAACATTATGAGCGAAGGAATGGTAAGAAAATGGGTTAGAGCATTTCAAGATGGCCGTACGAATGTGCATTATGAGGAAAGAAGCGGGCGTCCTTCTGTCATTACTGAAGGCTTGGTGCAAAAAGTTGATGGAAAAGTTCCGAGAACAGACGTTTTACGATTTCATCTTTATCTAATGAGTTTCCTCAAGTTTCAAGAAGTGTTGTGGAAGAAGTGTGTGAAGGAATTGTGACAGAACACTTAAATTATCGGTAAGTAGTGCTCACTATGGACAGGCGGTTTCTATGAGTATGGAATTCAAAAGCTGGTTGTAGGATACGACAAATGCCTTAATATTGGTGGAAATTATGTTGAAAAGTAGATTAAAAATAAAATTGATAAAAAAGTACACTTTTGGGTTTTTAATTTCAAAACGGTACTTACTTTTAAAAAACAGCCCTCGTAGTACACCCATTGGTGTTGAGTTATGGCCAAGATAGCATGTACTTACTTGCAGCAAGTTTGATTTTTCTTGATATTAGCTTGTCATGACAAACTTGATGTGACAACTTTGCAGCAAACTTCCTGCAAAGTAACAGTTTACAGGAAGCATAATTGATCAACCTACTTGCAAAACAAGTTTTCTGTGAAGTTGTTATGACAAGCTTCACACCACAATTACAAAACAAGCTTGCTGCAAAGATGATACAGCACACTTACAGATAATCTTTGCCTCTATTTTAAAAAACATCCGATTTTTAATAGCATCTCCTAGACCATCCTCCTTTTTATTAATTCAATAAATCAACGATAATTTGTGAAAAAACTAACTTTTTTATGAAAAATTTTTTGAAAAATTCTCCATCTTTTTACTAAATATAGAACTCTCACTTTAAAGAAAACTATATCGTCTTTTTCTTAATGTTGAAATTTTAACGTTCATAAACAAAATTAAACCTAAATAACGGTCCATGTTTGTTGAAAAATAATAACTTACATTTTGTCCCATTTTAAAAGTAATTACTTTTGAACTCTAATTTCATAATTTATTCTACTAGCAAAACATAGTTATTAGCGAAAATTGCTCTCTCTCTCTCTTCGACTTCAAATCATATTCTCAACTCAAAATTTAAAAAATTAATGAAATCAAGAAAACAGTTTGAAATAAATCGCAGATGCAAGATCTATTAGCGCAATCTATTTTCTCCTCTCGGAGTCTAGCTGGCCGAGTGGTTAAGACGACAGGTTTAGGAAGCGAGATTCGAATCCAAGGTTATCTTCGTACTCTGTTTTTGCTATAGTTTGCAATGAGTTTGAAGCGTGGTGACTAACTCGTTTGCGTTAACTTGTTTCAAGCTTGCACTCTTGCCGTGTCAATCTTGTTACATGCTTGCAGATTTGCAGAGAAAGATTGCTGCAAAATAAAATTGCTATCCGGGGGCGAGGCAGTCCAAATGGAGTGGTGGATATTCAACCTTCCGCTCCACACCTCTCCAATTCTTATGGGTTTTTCGAATTGACGACCGGTTTTGGCATGACGTGGAGATGTTGTGAATGCCAAACCTTATACACTATAGATTTTGCTATTGAAGCATTTTAGTTTCAAATAGACTGTAAGTAAGTATTTATTATTCCATTAAGGGGGCGCTGTACTGAACCTCTGATGTTTCGAAGCCAATGTTAAGTCAATGGGGAAGTTTTTTGACGATTGCTAATTCCCATTTAAATATTTTGAGATAATTTTTTCTGCATAAGACTCTTCACAACTTAAGAAATTACGCCCGTTTTTTAAATTTTAGTTTTCTCTTAAAATTTAATTTTAAATGGCATTTAAATTTCTGACCTGACAAAAGAAAAGGTGCTTTTTCTTTAAACTCTTTATAAGTACTCGAGATCAAACAATAACGCAATATGAAAAAATACGCGGTATTCTTGAATCTTTAGGCTTTTCAGAGATACTTTTTACTTAATTTTATGTGAATTAGAATAAGAGTAATTATCGAAGAAAACTCTGGAAAATTTGTAAAAATCGAAGCATTTCTCCCGAAACCACGCCTCCACTCGTATTAGGGTTGGCGATGGGGAAAGCAGTCGGGGGAGAGTCGCGGGGTGATAGAATCCACGTGTTTGGGGGGAAGGGGTGACAGTAATTTATGGTTGAATGAGCAAAAACGTTTCTTATATCCCTTTTCCTTCAGATAGACTCGGTTTTGAGCTTTCCGACACGACTTTTTGGAATTATCTGTATTGATCATTGACTTACGTTCGGCTATATTTGGAAATACTTCATATATACATATATAAAAATATTGGAGTCAATTTTTGTTTTGATACAAATAGTTTTAGTTTTGTACTGTATTTAATTTCATTTTTTTTTGCAATATTATATAAATCTTCAAAATGAGCTTCCGATACAAAAAAAATGATACAAAAGGCCGACAGCTAAGATTATCTTCAGTAAGGAAACCAAACAAGGGTGGAAATCCAGCAGCCTGGCGAAAAAGATAAGTTATATAAATTTTAAATTAATTATGTAAGTTTTATAAATTTTATTTAATATAGTTTGTAATTGAATTTTCTTAAAATTATAAAATTTTTTAATTAATACTTTCCCAATTGTATAACAACTTTATACTGGAAGATGAAGTGCATCGGTCTTGAGTTTTTACTTCGATCAACGGAGTGTGGGGGAGGTTTTTTTAAAGATTTATATTGAAAGGGGCTGAATATTTCTTGTAAGGAAATGTTATCCTTCAGACCTCATCAGTCTGTTTCCCCTGAAATAAATATAGATACAATTAATTTCACTGTTTAATTTTTTTAAGATCACATATTTATTTTAATTTACTATAGCCCATTACTAATTTTTAATTCAGTGTAATTAATTTTTCAAACAGAAATGCGTTTAAGGATTATTATAGCAAATTTTGTGTAGCCAATATATGAAAAATCGGATATAGCGAACGCTCGGTTGTAGAACTACTGAATCAGTCCGTTG
>BGPR01031977.1:0-17736 GCA_013235015.1 Araneus ventricosus | reverse complement strand
AAATGAAATTGGTTTCAACCCAGATAGCAATTTTTAGTTTCAGGTGCAAGTTGCAGCAATCTGTTCTGCAAGTCTTCGCTTACAGCAAGTTTGACACGGCAAGACCGCAGTTCATAAATTAAATTATCGCAAGCTTGAAGTCTCCATGCTACAAGCTTACAGTGAACCTGTGTCAAACTCATTGCAAACTAGTAGAAAAAAGTATCTCCCTTCTTCAAAGCTTCTCACCCTTTATTATTTCCGTGAATAGGATGTTGGGGTTGTTTCCCCTGTTCTCGTCCCCCCCCCTCTGTCAAAGCAATAATTGATTTATTTTTGAATTTAATTAATTATCCGTTGGTTGTAGAGTAGAGTTGACGGAACCGAGCGACGATTAAATGGTCACTATAGGAATGACGAATATTTGATGAACTGTTATTTACTACGCAATATCAAAAGTCACAAATACCAGTGATGAATAATACTGGCTAAAAGGTGTGATTCAATCATTGGTAAATAAAATGCATAAAGTGTTTCAAAATTTTAAAAATTCATTCCTTCTAATATACAAATGGACCTCTATTTAATAAAGTCGCTAAATCCCGAAAAAAGTTCGTTACGAAAATTGTTATATAGAGATTCACCTTTTTAAATACTTTAAACTATACAAAACAGATTTAAATTATAAACACTAAATATTATTAAAAAAGTAATAATCACACCTTATTTTGTAAATTAATATCTATTAGTTTTTATATATCTTTTACCCATCAAAAAGAAATCTGCAAGGAAAACAAAAATAAAACAAAACATTGTCCGGGGAACACTGCATTTACTTTAAAAATTATTTTATATTAAAATTAATGAATTTAATGACATTATCGCATTTATTATAACAAGTAATGTAAGCATACATTACCACATGCGTCCTTAAATTTAATTACTGATAAAAGTCTGTTATTTTGTTCGCTTTTTTTTGTTTGAAAGTGTTTTCCTCATGATATTGCCCTTGCATCTTTTGCAATGCACCATAAACCCTTCAGGCGTATTTTCTTTCAAACTGTAATCCGCGTCGGATTGTTTTAAATGATTTTCCAGCATTTCATCAAAAAAATGAAGTTTCGTTGATTTCTGCATCATGATCACTTCCTTCATCTTCACGTACCATTGTTGTATTGTTTTTATTTTTCACACCGTTCAAAATATCCGATTCAGTTAGTGTCGGGAGGTTTCAGTTTCAGAACGAAGTGAAAGAAAATCAATCAAAGCACATCATCGTTAATTTCTTCTTTTTCCCCTTATCTGTATCCACATTTTTTTTAAGTACCTCTATGGAATATCATCGTTCGTCCTCCTCACTTCGCTTCTAATTCTCATTGCTGATAAAGAATCCAGCTTTTGGCAAAAACTGTTGCGAATAGTACGCGATCTAGACATCATTAGTTCTATTCTTTGGAAATTTCATCATGCTTTCCCGTAATTTGATCTTTGCATGGATTGATTGTTCTCAAGCGCAGTGATATTCACACTACTCTCTTGGCAGAGGTATTTTGAAATTTTTCACCCCTGATCCATTGGTTGCAGTTTGATGTTACGGCTTTTACTTGCCACAAAACAATTACATATTTTTTCGGTTTAGTTGATTTCTTCGGATTTGCAGGACAACTGTCAAAATGAGAGCACTCTAAAGACACTCTCTGCAATCATACGGTTGTCCAACTTTGAACTTCTACTTTTCACAAATTTCTGATGTCATCCAAGATTTTGTCATAATCAACCTCCGAAGATTTTGCGCTTTGAAACATCTTGATTTTTGCTTCTTCCGATAACCACGGTTTCAATTTCTGATGTCCAGTCATATTTGCACCTAACATGACAGTTAATCTCGCTTTGCCTGTTTTTCCAAAGCATTCTTCTAAATGTTGATGTCTTTTGAGGTAAACATTGAAAAATAAAGCAGTCGCATCCCCATTAAAGATGTTTTCTGGCTTGTATTCTTTAAAATTTACCTAGTGATCCACTTCCACTATCATTATCATCAACGTTTTACTTTCATCAGGTATTACTTTTGCCATAATTCCGTTTCTTTTCTTAAATTTCAAGTCATCCATTGCTTCGAAATTGTCGTATCCTCATCATTTTCGCAATTGAAGAGCTTTTCAATTGCGAAAGCCCAGATATCGGAACATTTTTATTCGCATTGTGTGTGAACCACTTTAAACTGCTCATCCACATCTTCAAACACACGTTTTTAAACTGTTTTGAACAAGAATTCAGTGTAGTCCATAATGTTGTATCTTATTACAATTTCTTATGGTTGAGTTGTTGTTTGGAGGAATACCAAATTTTAAAAGTACGATCCTTTTTCTTTACGCCTTTATCCACCTCATATTAGAAATAAATTTTTCTTTCATTGATGAAGCACTTTGCTTTGACATTTTCTCATTACAAGAACCGAAACTACCAGCACGACTCTGATCAACAAGCTAGGAAAACGGAGGACTAACTCAAGGATACCGGACAGCTCAATTGAGGGTGAAAGGGGGTATTGAAAATTTAGTGGAGTGGACAGTGGGGTGGTGGGGCAAAGGTTGCACTTCCTGGATGCAGAAATGAAAAGAATGACAGCGATTTTACTGCCTTTATGAGTTAGGGCAACTGCAAAACCAATTCAAGGTCATTGATCACTGTCGTGTTAAAGAAAGAATAAGTTTGAAATGTCTTCAGAAATATTTTGAGAAATAGAGGAATACGTAACTGAACGAAGTACAATGAGCCAGATAGCATTTATACTTGCAGGAAATTTGATTTTTCTTGATATTAGCTTGTCATGACAAACTTGATGTGGCAACTTTGCAATGAACTTTCTGCAAAGTAACAACCCAAATAGCGCGTACGTTTGCAGCAAGTTTGATTTTGACTTGATATTACCTTGTCATGGCAAATTTGACGCGTCAAGCTTGAAGCAAAATTGTGGCAAACTAACAATGCAGAATCGCCACACTCGTTTGCAAAAAGAGTTGCCTTAAGTTCGCCGTGACAACTAGCGTCATCCCTCCTTGCAGTGCAAGCTTGCTGTAAGTTTGCAAAACAAGCTTGCTGCAAAGTAGCACAATAAGACAATTATCTTTGTCTCTGTTTTTAAAAAAACATCCGATTTTTAATAGCATCTCCTAGATCGTCCTTCTTTTTATTAATTCAAAAAATCAATGATAATTTGTAAAAAAAAACCTAACTTTTTTATAAAAAAAAATTTTGAAACATTTTCCATCTTTTTACTAAATATAGAACTCGCACTTTAAAGAAAACTATATCGCCTTTTTCTTAATGTTGAAATTTTAACGTTTATAACAAAATTAAACGTAAAAAACAGTCAATGTTTGTTGCAAAAAAATAACTTACATTTTGTCCCATTTTAAAAGTAATTACTTTTGAAACCTAATTTCATAATTTATTCTACTAGCAAAACGTAGTTATTAGCGAAAATCGCTCTCTCTTTGATTTAAAATCATGTTCTCAACACAAAATTTAAAAAATTAATGAAATCAAGAAAGAAAAAAAAAGAGTTTAAAATAAATCGTATGAGCGATCTATTAGCGAAATCTATCTTCTCCTCTCAGTGTTTATCTGGCCGAGTGGTTAAAGCGTCCGCTTCGGAAACGGTAGGTCGCGAGTTCTAATCCGAGGTTTTTTTGGCACTCTGCTTTTTGCTATGTTTGCAATGAGTTTGACGTGGCAAGCTTGCTGCAAGTTCGTCGCTTCTGCAAGCTTATTTCAAGCTTGCACTCTTGTCGTGTCAACCTTGTTGCAAGTTTGCTGCAAACTAAAATTGCTATCTGGGAAAGCATAATCAACCAACCCACTTGCAAAACAAGTTTGCTGTGAAGATGTCATGCCGAATTTCACACCACAATTGCAAAACAAGTTTGCTGCAAAGATGATAGCACACTTAGAGGTAATCTTTGTCTCTGTTTTAAAAAAACAACCGATTTCTAAGAATATCTCCTAGACCGGCCTTCTTTTTATTAGTCCAATAAATCAATGATAATTTATGAAAAAACTAACTTTTTTATAAAAAAAAATTTTGAAACATTTTCCATCTTTTTATTAAATATAGAACTCTCACTTTAAAGAAAACTCTATTGCCTTTTTCTTAATGTTGAAATTTTAACGTTTATAAACAAAATTAAACCTAAAAACAGTCAATGTTTGTTGAAAAATAATAACTTACATTTTGTCCCATTTTTAAAGTAACTACTTTTGAACCCTAATTTGATAATTTATTCTACTAGCAAAACGTAGTTATTAGCGAAAATCGCTCTCTCTTTGATTTCCTGTCATATTCTCAACACAAAATTTAAAAAATTAATGAAATCAAGAAAAGAGTTTAAAATAAATCGTATGCGCGATCTATTAGCGCAATCTATATCTTCTCCTCTCGGAGTCTAGCTGGCTGAATGGTTAGGACAACAGGTTTAGGAAGCGTTCTGTCGCGGGATCGAATCCTCCGAGGTTGTCTTTGCTTATAGTTTGCAATGAGTTTGACGCAACAAGCTTGCGGCAAGTTCGACTTGTGGTGACTAACTCGTTTGCAATAAATTGTTTGAAGCTTGCACTCTTGTCGTGTCAAATTTGTTGCAAGCTTGCAGATTTGCGGAGCAAGATTGCTGCAAACTAAACTTGCTCTCTGAGTTACACCCTCCCCCCGGACAGAAGGTCGGGAAAGCTCTAACGCCACTCCTGCTTTAAACAGCCACAAAGCAGTTGAATATCTCTTTTTTCATCTCATTTTTTTTATAAGTACCATTTTCATCAACATGAAATTGTTTTATTCGGAAAAGTCTAAGCTCTTATTACAGGCATCAAGACTTCTATTTATGCAGCAATGAAGGAGGGAAAAAAAAGCAAATCAAGTGTAAGAAGGCAGGAATTTTTTCTTTTACTCCGCAGTACAATGGACAGTATGGAAAGTCAAATTTTGGAATAAAAAAAAAATCTGAGATTTCCATTTCAGAATAACATTAATTATTTTTCTTTTATGTTAAATGTTGTTCATATTCGTTTAACTTAAAACTGCAGTTAATGATTAGAAAGGCATCGCATCACCTTATCGCGGGGCATTTTACATTTATCATGTGACTATCGATCAACTCCGTTAAGCAGTTATGTTTTATAACCAATGCTGGTTCAAGCAGACTCTTAGTTATAAATGATGAAAATAGTTATTTTCATCATTTATAAATATAAACAAACGAATCGAAACGCGTGTCTTAGGCCCTTCTTAATTAGAATTTGATTTATCATCGTTAATTTCTTACCTTGCTCTTTAAACTTGAGTTTAATTTATAATAAATATGTCTTCAGTTGCTAGATCTGTTATTCAAAAATTTTTTACCATTCGTAACGTTTCCATTCGAAAAACATTATGCAGGCATTATCCTGGTAATTCTTTTAATATATATAATAATTTTTAATAAAATTGTGCGTATTTTACTGGAACTGAAATCACAATGTAATTTTTTATTAAAAGCAAATTAGTGGAAGTAATATTTTTAATACTATTGTGTAAATTCTGATTGTAACTTTCAAACCTTTTGATTATTATATTATTTTCTTCTTTGTTTTATATTCTTTAACTATGTTTCAAATTTTTATACGAGCTTGGTTATTTTAATACATTGATCACCTTTTGCTTACAAGGTACTGTAATATATAGATATATAACTTATTCTGTTGGTTTTACTCATATTTTTAGATGTAATTTCTTGCATAAGCCCAATTTAAAGAGATATTTATGGGTAACATTTATTAAAAATATATCTTTAATCACTATATACTTGAAAATTGTTTTATGACAGTATTTACTCTCTTTGAAGTATTTTATTACTGTAGTCCATTTTATGAAAGGGAATTATTTTGTAATTTTTTACAGCTCCTGTAAAAAGGTTTTATAGAAGTGTACATGTCTCTGAATCTGATGGTATGATAAACAAAATTTACTTTTTAAAATTAATATACATAAAAATATTAAGACAGCTTATCTTTTCACTTATTCTTTTTAACTTTTAAGGTAGATATGAAATATCGCTTGATAAGAGAAAGCTGAAAACTCCTTCGGGTACTTTATTGCAACTTCCGAATGAAGCCTTGGCAGCAGCTGTTGCTACAGAATGGGATTTACAACAGAAAATTATCCAACGTCACAATATGCACATTGTAAGCAATTCTTTAAATTGATTGGTTAATGAAATACTGCCAAAGTAATACTTACATTTAGAATTCCAATATGCAGTGTTCATGTGGAGTTTGATGCTGATAGCTAGTAATGTACCCAGTTACATGAGGCTGAATTATCCCGGTTAACTGAACTAAAGGGGAAGGAAGCTGTTTTGGATAACAATTTTTTTGGTTCAGCCATGAACATCTATTACTGTTTTGTATCTAATGATAGTATGCAATTCTGAAATGTTTTGAGTGTTAAATGAATTCAAAACTCTCTTTGTAAGCCCAGCAGAATTTGATGTTCACAATTATACTGTATAGTACTGCACATATTTTTTGGATATGCGAACCCGGGTTTCGGTTAACCGAGGTTTTACTGTATTTTTGATATATATGATTTTGATTTGATAGCTTTCTTTATTGTGAACAAAAATTTTTAAATCTTCATTTAGATCTATTGGGCTTTATATTTTATTTATTTCTGTATGTTATTTATTATTGATTATTTACAAGTCATATGAAATGTGAATAGTAATAGGATTCATCTGTCTTATATTCATTTAGAAAAAACAAGTCTTTAGAATTAAGAAAACTAGATTTTGAACAAAAATAGTTTATGTTTATAAATGATGAAAAGCATAACATATACAGAACATAATATATTGTTCAGAATCATAAAAATTTCAAACCATCTTATGGCATTCAGAATATGAACATACTCAGTGTGTTATGTATCAAGAATAAGACCATTCATTCACTTTTAATTAAAATTTGGAATTCAGATTTGTTGCTTTCCTGAAACAGTTTTCGAAATACATGTAAATCATAAGCATTATGCTTTTTATTGTAATTCTGAATTCCAAAAGGAAATGGCAATACTTTTCTATTACTATGGCATAGCTATGCGTAGCATAAATGTTGGTATAAAATGTAGCCTGAATGGAACAGACAACAATTTATATTAGAATCATGCTGAAATGTCCATGATGCTGGAAGGAGTTAAAAATAACTCCGCCCCTTTAGTCTGCATCATTAATGAACACGCAAATCTGATTTCTGTTATGGTGTCAAAGAATTCAGACAGTTTTTTTAAATATATAAATTGAGCCGAGTTACAGATTTATTTCTTTTTTATTTATGCTGATTCATTACCCTCACTTCAAGGATCAGTTGGAAGTTAGTGTCAGTTGATTCACAAGTTTGTTTTTTCTTGCTATAACTTCAAATACTTTCGTTTTTGTTAATAGGGTTCTTTCTTTTTCGTACATGGAATCGAGTATTTATCTATTTTGCATTTAACATTTTTTTCTTAACCGTTCTCATACTAAAAGGCTCCCTTTACTTAAAGATTTGAATTTGTGGTGCATGCTGTTGCTAATATTCTCATTCAGCATTTTTTTTTTGAATTTTGTATTTGGTAATGCATTTTTTTCTGTTAGTGGATTTTGTATTATTTTTACTTGAAAAAACGAAAATAATTGTTAAAAGTAGGGTTATTAACAATTGATTCATCAGTTCTATTTTTGATGCTTTTTTAAATTTCGAAGCACTCTGGCAATGTGCATCAAATTTTATACTACAAATTTTGATATGAAATCTGTGACAATGAGATATGTTTGGAGGGTTAAAAGCCCATCTTAGACGGGCACAAATATTCTAGTACATTATAAGAGAAACAAGCCGCTTTCCGGGCAGGTTTGCGGCCAGCACCCACTTTGCTCAGCACTACCCCTGCCACTTTGCTGCTTAGAGGCTCTCAGCCATTACTTTTTTCAGTTTTAAATACTGCATGAAGATGAGTGGAACAGACCATAAAGCCATAGTAGATTTGATATCCTTTGTAGACAACACATTCCTTTAAAATTATAAAATCTTTCAATAAACTTCATCTAGTTGTAAAGTTTTGTATAATTTTCTCACAAATTTTGGCATGAAAGTCTTCAGATCCATAAATGCAGAATGATATTACCCTAAATAAACAGTTTCCATCACCTACAATAGGTATTTGCAATATTTTTGAAATTTCATTTTGATGGAACTGTTGGGATCTATATATCTATATGTATAAAACTCTAAGGTGGAAAAGGACGTGGCGAAAAAGGGGGGTTAACTTCCCTTTGGTCGATGGCAACGTCTGTTACCAAACAAAACTGGAAGCCTCCTCCATGTTAGGCATAACTTCATAGGAATAGCCTGTTACTAAATTCGTTGAGATGTAAAATAACTTATATCAAACCTTCCCCTCAATCTAAAATTCAGTAATCTTTAAAATTATGTTCTACATTTTAGTATTTAAATATTATAAATTTTTTAACAATTTCTTCATAAATTCATAAACAGATGGCGCCACTGGCTTAACAGAATGATCTGTATGTATCACATTTTATCCGCTACTACTGTACCTGCAATTAACGTTTCATCTCCCCGTGAAGTACCTGCAAATAACGTTCTATTCTATCACACAGTGCGTACAAATAACGTTTTATTCTAACACATCATACCTGCAAATAAGGTAGACTAAGGCACTAAGGTTCAGACGTTCTATTCTATCGCACAGTGCCTACAAATAACATTTTATTCGAGTGCATCGTACCTGCAACTAAAGTAGGCTAAGGTTGAGGGCCAAAAAATTTTATTCCTTCTTGATTAAGGTAACTGATGGGACTTTGGTGTGTGCCATCAGTGGCGTTACACCGGCATGAGCTCATTAGTGGAAAATATTTTAGAATTTTTAATGAGCGCTCTGACTAGTGTCAGTTGACTCAATTTTGAAAACAGTGCTGGGTGCTTAGCTGTCTAGTGCTGCTGGAGAAGGAAAAAAAAAAAACTCTCTTAAATTTAATTTTGAGAAACTTTCTCTAATGAGAGAGGAGCTAGACAAATGCCAAATAAAAGCCAGGAAAAAGTTGCAAACATGGACTGCTGGTCTGAACCACCGGGTGATGCGCTCTGGGTGTGTAGGCAAAAGGGTCTCCACCCACAGATAGATCTAAAAGGACTCACCTTGACCTTCCATTTGCCGCTCCGTCAACACAAACTTTATTCTTTTCAAATATGGTACATGGTTATACTTTGTACATATGTTCTGTTACATTCTAAGCCTCCGGGAATTTGATTTCCGCATTGGCCGATCTAGGATATACATTGTTGCCGTTTTACAAGTTTTTAAAACACAGTACTCTCTGTGAGTGCCCACATGGGCCGATCTTGGATATATACATTGTTGCTATTTTACAATTTTTTTTTTTAAAACACAGTACTCTCTGTGAGTGCCCACATGGGCCGATCTGGGAAATACATTTTTGCAATTTACAAGTTATTAAAACACAGTACTCTCTGTGAGTGCCCACATGGGCGTCGAGCATAAAAAAGAAACAAAACAAAATAAGATATTAGAAATGTGCCAGTTAGAGTTCTATATTGATTGCACTGGCTATGGTGAGGATGGAGATGAGGATGGTATGTGCAGTGAGAGGGTCCGGGGCTGGCCTGACCAGGAGGAAAGCTAGTAGTGTTCATGTGGCCCTAGGAAATGTTCAAAGGATCTCAAGATACTGGTGCATTGGTGTGGCTGGCACTGTTCAGCCCACCCCGGACGAGTTCAGCTCTATGATGTCGGATTGCTGGTGATAGAGCGTGTGCAGCATGGTTTTTATTTCGAGGACTGCTCTTTTTCTCTGTAGCAGTTGGCCCATGGAGTCGCCTGGTCTGATGGTGTGTCGCAGGTGGTCTAGGAGAGGGCAGCTTAGGATGTAGTGGAGGACCCCATCCTCTGAGTCCTCCCCACATCTGCAGGTGCAATCTTTCAGGTTAAATTTCCGGAAGTAGTACGGAGTTGGGCCATGGTTGGTGGTTGCCTGTGCTAGGTAACGGTTATCCAGGCACGTGGAGGTTTTGACCTCCGGAAATATATTGAACGTAAATCTGCCTTTCCCTCCATCATGCCAGCGTCTTTCCCACTCTTCCATAAGGAGCTTTTTAAGTCGAGTTTTCACTGTCCGTTGCGGAATCCCCAGATGCATGTCGATTGCGGGCTTTTCACTTGCGGATTTCGCAGCTTTGTCAGTGGCCTCGTTTCCTTCTATTCCAGTATGTGCCCTCACTCAGTGCAGGGAAACTGATGCGTCCAGCAGTTTACGGACCTCCTCTACCAGGTTGTTTCTTGGCTGGAATCTCTGGAGAGCTTTCAGCGAGCTCATGCTGTCCATGAATATATGGCAATGAACATTCTTCTTATTCTGGCTTTTCCACAGTAAAGCTTGCTTCAAAGCCATGAGCTCAGCTTGGAAAACAGAGCAGTGGTCATCCAGTCTGTACTGAAAGTCTCCAGAGAAAGACGGGTTGAAGACACAAAAACCTGCTCCGACTTGGCCGTTAAGTTTGGAGCCGTCCGTATACACTGCAAGGGCAAAATCTGGATGGCTTGTGTCCCAGTGCACTGGGCCTATGGCACTTGGGTGTGTCCAAGTGGGCTCGTATCTCTCCATGGTCCGTCCGTCGCGTTCAACGCCCAGAAATTGCACACTTGTAGATGCATGTTTCAACTTGTAGGCTGCGGATTCCAGTTCACACACGAGGTCGGCCGGTTCGACGCCACTGATGACCTGCAACGCCGCCGTTGAAGTTGTGCGAAATGCTCCCGTAATGGCAAGTAGCACTTGTCTTTGAATACTGTTTACTTTGTCGATCTGTTTGACAGTGCCTGTCCACCAGGCCGGTGCGGCATACACTAATATTCTCTCTAGGGCTCTCTTGTAGAGCGTTTTGATTGATTAAGGTAAAAGCATTAAAAGGAAATCAGCTTATGATTTTTATTTATTCATAATATTGTCTTTTTTTATGTTCATAGTGCTAAGATGTCACACCACAATCTCTTTATTAATAATATTAAATTTAATTTGTTTTTAGAATTAATTTTTAGAATAATTATATTTGTTTTAATTATGCAACTCTTATGTATTTGTTTAATTAAGCACTTTAATAATTTTCTTTGAAAGTTTTATTTGAAGAAAAATATCTTTTTTGAGGCTAAAAAATTTTATTCTGTGCTGATTTAAGTTAAAGCATCAGAAGCAAAATAAAGTTGATTCATATAAAGATTTTAAAATAATTGTGCTAGGACATGCAGTTTCTTCACTGTAGCAAGCGAAGCGAGCAGGGTTTGTGTAGCAATCCTCCTGGGGATTAGGGGGCAGAGCCCCCTAGTTTAATATAATATGGTAAAACCTTCAGACAGTTCGCCAGCCCCAACCACTCAACAGATTTCAATAATTTTTTATTTCATATGAAAGCTTATGATGTCTAGATATGCCATCAAGGGTCGTGTGCCCCCCCACCCCATTTTTGAAAGAAATTTAAAAAAACATTTCTCCGCCATACATTCTCTATATTTTTTTTCGATTTCGTTCGAAAAGGGTGGGGGTGGGCAGGTGATCCTCGATGACATATCTAGACATCATAAGCTTTCATATGAAATAAAAATTGTCTAAATCCATTGGTTGGTTGTGGCTGGCGAACTGTCTGAAGGTTTTACCATATTATTTTAAATATATAGATGAGAAATTATGAAATATTATACCTTTTTGCATAGAAAAGTTGTTACATTTGGAATGTTTGTACTTGTCTTGGTTGCTATCTTGCTAATAAAAAAGTACTAAAATAATTAATCTTTATAAAAGTTATCATTTTATATCTTATTTGAAATAATCTTTTCATTGATTTTTTTTCAGACTGCACTGTGTAATACTGCTATTGATAATCCTTGTCATCAAAATCCTGAGAATATTGTGGATGGTATGCTACAGTACCTGTCTTCTGATACATTATGGTACAGTAGCATATATTTTTTTAATTACCATTAGTATTTGAGAGACATGTTAAATATTTTATTGAAATATTTTTAATATATTCAATTTATATATTATATTTAATATATTATATTATTTTTAATATATTTACAAAACCAGCGGTTGTGGTCTCCCCTAAACTTTCTCGTATACTCCTAACACATGTAGAGAAAACTAGAATAATAAAAGGCGTCAAATAAACTTCCGTCGCAAGTAAACCAAAGTTGGAACCACGCATGGTTTGAAGGATCAAAACAAATTCAAATCCTCTGCTCATTCTTTTGCGCAACAGGACCTGGCGAGACTCCCTAAATGTTTGCTTCCTTACAAAATCACTCCAGAATTTGTTTTTGGCAAACTGCCAAGTTTCGGAGCGTCCCTTCCTTGCACAGGCATTGCCACTAGTAGGCATGCGCAGGGAGTTAGTTTCAAAACTGAACAAGTATGCGATTATACAGACCGACAGACAGTCAACCCTTTGACGGATTTGGCCCAAAATTTTATACGTACCTACATTCATGACGATAAAACTGTGTATAAAATTTTATCCATCTGGCTTTTCAAGTTTTTGAGTTATAGCGTTCGCATGACCCCGAACATACAGACAGACAGACTTCCCGTTGACGGATTTTGTCCAAAATTTGATAGAAACCTACAAATTATGTTTAAAGACCACATACCAAATTTCATCCCCGTAGCTCTAATAGTTTTCGAGTTATCGTGTTCACAGACACACACACAGACACACATACAGACACACACACAGACAGACATAATTCCAAAATTGTGTTTTTCGGAATCAGGGAGGTCTAAAACGTGGAGATCCGTCAAAATCTCGAGTTCGAATTTTTTGACGATTACAATACTTTCTCTTTGTATACTTCGTATACGAGAAAGTAAAAAAATTAAATAAATTTAGTTGTAATTTACACAATGAAATGAAAATAAAAACAATTATAGTAGAATACTGGGAATCCGAAATTTCCAATAAACCGAATATCTTTTTTTAATTTCATGAAAACTTTTTACTGAAAAATCAAGGCAAAATAGCAATTACGAAACAGAAACAAAGCTAACACGTATTCCTAACTTAAAAGAGGTGTTCGAATTGGTTTTTAAGAATGAATACAGCACCTTAATTAGAAGAAACAAACTCAGGTGTCTTCTTTTTATCCTCAACTTGTTTGCCACTGTACCCGGCGAATCACCGCATGCTCTTTCTGTATGCCTTCAAAGTTCACCCAGAGTCAATACCCTACTGCATTTGGTATATCTAGAGTATTTTACCGAATTTCCCATATAATCCAATTTCCCTGGAATACGAACAGAGGTCAGCCCCAATTTGTTGGAATTCATGGGGTCTTACTGAACATAATTTCACAATTTTCTACTATTTTTATTTTGCTAGAGTACCACATCACATTTAGCTTTCCGAATGCAATTATTAAAAGCACAAATATCCTTACTATTTTCCCAAGGATTGCATGTCTAGAATAATTTTTGTAGGTTAGGGAGTGGATTATGGCAAATGCATAATATTCCATTAAAAAAAACTCTTATGAAATTTAAAAGTATTTGTTTGAATATGATCCAAGATAGCATTTACTTTAAATTTTAGGTTTCAATTATCATTTGCTTTAAATCCTTTAATGAAGGATGATAAGTAGCTTGCCATTGAAGATTGCTTTCCCAATGAATTGACTAATATTCTTGGCTGAGTTATAATTTATGAATTGGTGAGAGGGTGCAAGCTTTGAGCACATGTACCCAGCAGTCATACTGTTGCATTTTTCTTTACAACAAATTGCATTTATGCTGATATATTTTGTCAATGCTTGTGCAAGTCTATGTCTTCTGTTTCACCCCTTTTTGTAAATAAATGTGCTTTTTCTAAAAATTGGTCATGTGTTTTATTCCAGTGAGATAGATATGCTGCTAAGTATGAATTTACAGTACATTTAAAATCTGTCTAGAATATTTTGTCATAAAATAATACAAAATTTGGAGTAAATTTTCATTTGCATATTAATATTTGTTTTACTCAGGGCTTCTTAAATTGTGAGTTTCAGCTCCATGTAGGGTTGCTTAATAGGTTCTGGCGTTTTGATAACATTGATTGTCAGCACCTCCGTTTAATTTTGCAATATTACTAAGAAAAATTATTTCAGAAAGCCATTTTTCTTGAAATTTAATAAATATATGCATTTTGACAAAAAAATTTATAATATTTCATTAACCAAGGCTTTGTTTTCGTACTTACTTATCCATTTGGGTGCATGAAAATATTTGAGCTTGCATAAAATTTTAGTGACCAAAATAAAGCCATGAATGAAAAAGTTTAAACCCTATCTCATTAGTACTCTCTTGTAAATAAAAATAATTACTTTCAATTTTAGAAGCAGTGGTAAAATATTTAGATATTTCTAATTTTTCATGCCATATTTTTTTAAAAGGTATAAATTTAACTATTTAAAAAATTTGTCTTATTTTATACTAGCTGATATACCCAGCCTTGCTCAGGATTAAATTAATTTCATATCTAATATTTTTAAAAAAATGATACACATTGTGTGTAACTGATTTACCCTGCATTGTTCAGGATTAAAATACTTTTGTATAAAATATTATAATACACAAAATCCTTTTATCATGTGAAACGTTTTTAAATTAAAATGAAAACATCAATTGAAGGGAACGATTTATGAAAAACACCGAAAACTAATTCTCTCCATAATATTTGTTTTATATAAGTACTTCAACTTTTTTTCACAAATATTGAAGTATAAGAAAGGTTTTAATGGACTTTTTGGGATGATAAATTACTTTTTGATTAATGAAAAACATGAAAATAAACCAAACGTTTTTCAAATTCAAAGTTTTGTGAATTGTCTCTTTTAAACTTTTCTTTTAGTGTTTTCCAGATTTTTTTTAATGTTTTTTGGCAACAGCTCTTCGTATGTGCATTTTTGTTCTTCAACATTAAAAAAATAATGTTACAGATTGTGTATAAAATTAATTTTGAAAAATTTATTAAAATGAGAGAAAAAAATTGGACGGAAATGAAATTGGTGTCACTAAAAAGCTGATTTTTTAAAAAAAATATGGTGTAAAATTAATTTTTGTTAGATAAAATTTTCGGAAGATATATTCGGTAAAATGCCAAAATCTTTCTAAATTTTTAATTAACTTTTGAACTTTGAAAAGTTGACAGTGACCTTTATCTTGTTTTTAAGACTTCATGTGCATAAAAATATGTACAATAAACATGTGGTTTTGACCACAGCCTCCCAACTACAGAGGTTAAAGTTACAACGGCTTACATTAATCCAATGCTTGCCCTGTAAACAACATTTCTGGAGTGTGCTCTTGTTAAACATCTATTTCATCTGCTTACAAAAGCTTTACTATCTTTGTCTTTGTTGGAATTTGAGCAATTAACTTATGTTTTCTTTTAGGCATCATAAAACACAATCATAATACTCAAAGCACACATCGTAATACTCAAAGTTATATATTTTCAATTAAAATATTACTTATTTACTATTTCTTAGGAAGCGCAGGTAAAGATGACAGGTGATATTAACTTTGCTTAAAGTCTCTTTGAACTAAGGAATGAAGTCGGAATCTTCCTGAGAGACAATGATTTTGCTTTGGGAGAGAAGTTGTGTGAAGAATGTTGGCTAATGAAATTGGTATTTGGCAGATATTTTTTAAAAAATTAATGATTTATGTTTCTCACTTCAAGGAAAAGTAGTAACTGTTTTTAATGATTAGTATCTGTTTTCTACTGATAAAGTGGAAGGATTTAAAAAGGAACTGAAGTATTGGGTAGAGTCAATCAAAGCCGGAAGCCTGGATTTTTTTCCACCAACAAAAGGATTTGGAGAAGAACTCGAATCAGACATTCCTGCGGATATCTTAAACGAGTTTGAAGTTCATCTCTTGCGTTTGATTGATGCTTTCAACTCTTATTTTCCAAAAAGCAAAACTTAAAAGAAAATGTTTGGGTTGTAAAATCGTACTCTATATCCAAAGAACCATCCTCTCTGACATCACAGGAATATGAATGCTTGCTTGATTTGACATCAGATACAGCGATAACATTAAAGTTTAAAACTGAGAAATCAATCTCAGATTTTTGGTGTACGCTAAAAGCTGAATTTAAAATCCTATCATATAAAGCGAAACTTATTCTCCTGCCCTTCGCAACCACTTATTTAGTCGAAACAGGATTTTCCGCATACACTGCTACTAAAACAAAATACAGATCATGTATGTCTCAATGCAGAGCAAGATATTCAGTTGCAACTATCCGAAATTCAGCCAGATATAATCTCATTGTGCAAATCAAAACAGCCTCATCCTTCTCTTTAAATTTCTGTTGAACAAAACTAAGTAAAAATTTGTAAGAAATGTAATAATGCCAAATTAATAAAATAACAAATTGTGGATCTGCAATGTTTGCCCTGAATTTATTTCCAAATTTTTTTCTTCATGTGCGTGTTTTCTGTCTGCATTGGGAAATTAGTGAAGAAAAAAAATTTAAATGGTGAAATCTAATGTCTTGCAAGCTTAAATGATGAAACTACCTTGTATCGTCAATGCTATTTTGTCGTTCTATTCACTAAATATAGTATATAGCTGCGAGATAAATTTTAGTGCTCCGCGTTGAATTTCCAATTTCAAGGGTGCTCCGTGACTGAAAAAGAACCACTGGTATATACTATTAGCGGTGGTTGAAGCTGGGTTGCCAAATCCTATTTTGAAAGGTTGCAAAATTGCAAGGCTTTAATCGGGGAATATGTCACTTGCGACACTCAAATTCCTTGATACAGTTCTGATGGGGCACTCAAATTTGTTAACAGCTCAGGACTTATAATCAAATTTTTGCATTCAGAGCCCCTGCAGTTTGTAGAAATTGTATAGATGGATATGAACGAGCTGTGTTGGAATTAGACATTAAAAAGAAGCGGAAGGCTTAATACAGTGAATCTCAACCTGAGTATATGAAACATTTTAGAGTGTATACTGTAAAAAATGTGTAAGCATTCAATTGTCAAATTTCCTGGAATTTATTAAAGCTGTTTAATTTTTTGATGCATTCCATTTATAGAAAAAGTTAACAAATGGATTTAATATGCTTTACTTCATTCTCAAAGCCTTGTGACAATTATTGTGTTTTTACCTATTCCAGCTATGCAGTCATTCCATTTTTGATAATGCATGGAATGCAAAAGTTAAAAATGTTGCTTTAAAGTTACACTGGGTTTCTATGTTTGTCTATTATGTATAATATTTTTTAAAATTTAAATATAAGTAATTTTAAAATTATGTAAGTATACAAAACAGTTAATAATTTGGTCTGATGTTTAGTTTCAGATCTAGTGATCCACCCAGCTTAGCCGAATTACAAAAAGAAAAGTGGGACCCCTTCCTGAAATGGTTTGAAAATAGGTAAACAGTGATCAAAATCAATATATGAATATGAAGTATTGAATATAAAAATATTTTATTAATTTTTTTTTAAAAACAGATATCATGTGAAAATCAACATTTCAGAAGATGTAAGCACCAATCCAGTGCCCGATGAAACTGTACATCAGCTTAGGAAACATCTTTTATCTTACAGTCAGTGGTGTTTAATAGGTAAATTTTCTGACTTATTTAATCATTTCCAGGGAAATTAATT